>VNWY01000067.1:0-103500 GCA_009869845.1 Pseudachorutes palmiensis | reverse complement strand
AATTAATATTTCTGGGTTCTTATGACCTCTGGCATTATGCATGCCAATTTTCAGCCAAATTGCACCGGCCCAACTTTTTATATGCTAATTGGCCGGTCGCCTTTCCAAAAGTTACTTTGAAAATTTTTGGGAGTACTCTTTCCTGTAATCCAACACACCCATGTTATGTTAACACAATTTATCGTAGTAAATCACTGAAGCCCTGTTGGGCCTTCGCCTTAAATGCTCTAATGGATTACACGTGGAAAGACTTAGATGAGTAAATTCGATGGTTGGGTGTAACTAGATATGCGTACTCTTATGCACACTTATGAGGAATTGAGAACAGATGACCTGGTTTTCCATTTACATTTGGAATTATCATACACTAAATTGTCTCACTTTGTAAGTGAATTTTCTAACTATTATTAGCTTGCGCGTAGTTTTACGAGAATTCCTTAACTTTATGTCCAAGTCTACCGCAAAAAGTCTGGGTATTAGGACCCCCGATTTATTTTGAGAATTACACACGAATCTCTGCGATAAGAACATGTTTTCTCGCTAGCGACCGACCCTATACCAGCGCCGCCGGATTTCACACGTACAAGTTAATAATAAGAAAATTTCATCCTATTTTTCTGAATTTATAACTGGCTTAATAACAGAGAGTAACAGTAGTTAAGTACCTCTGCTGTACTAGACATGTTTTCTAAAGAAAACCGCAAACTTATGACCCAGACTCTTGAGCAAAAGTCATTCCAATATGTTAATTTAATTTACTATAGAAGACAACTTTTATTAAATATAATTGGTAAATATTTCTTTCTCAAACTACATGGCCTTTGTACAAATGAATTCAGTCTTTTTTGTTAATGAAATGGCGACCAGAGAAGTCCAAAGCCTGGAAACCTAATTAACTGAATGGCTCAGGTGAAATTCGCTTTGAATCGATTCTCACCACAGGTTTTCGTAAATGTCGCATACGAAAAGCCCTGTGAGTGGAGAGACCGACCGGGATTTGGCAAAAATAAGCTCGCAGCAGTGGCAATGCGGCGGCCTTGGAACATGTTTTACTTTTAGTAAGAGTAAACCGATTTGCGAGTTCCATCGAAGGGACATAGTGATGGGCAAGCAATAGAAATTGAACTCCTCGTCGACCTTTTGACCTCGTTAGTCCCGCATGGAGAAAATAGTGATTTTCGAGGTTGCCAATGCACCTATTCCCACCACTCTGCCCAACCTTGTGACACAATTACTTTTGCTCTGAATTTTTTGACATGTCATCCTCCCTCATTGGATTAGCGCGTTGTTTTCGCGCGCCGGAGAAGGTTGATTGTGTCCAGGAATCTTTTAGTACAACCCGGTTAGTGGACTCGTTAACATGGACTATTTCATTTGATTTAAGGAGATAACCACGTCGAAACAAGGTAAGACCTTCAGTCAGGTCAGAGGTCAAACCTCATCTAGTCCCTTCTTGGCTTCAGCTCCAGCTCCAGCTTGGAACTTGAGTTCATCACTGCTGCAGTCCTTGAAGTGTGTCTTTGGCACTGTCATTGGTCATGCGGTATGCGCAACTTGTGATGGGGCTCAAGGATCACGGAAAGGTTAATTACTAAATCAATTAATTTCTCTTTTCCCAAAAGTGTAACCGACAGGATTCTTTTTGTAGAGTACGTATTGCAAACTGATGTCAAACTATGCGGAAACTCGTGGACGGAAACTAAGAGTTGTGAACATTGATCCAACGATTATTGGTGCTCTGCCGTACACAGAACTACTGGATATCCGCAAAGAAATTTCTGAGGAGAAGTACGATGAAGCAGAAGAGGAGTCTGACTTACCAATCGGTGGAGGGCTGGAGTATACTCTCAAGTAATCAACCGGCTAAAGCTTACATAGTGGAATTCTGATTATAATGTCGTTTTTTTTTGGTAGGTTTATTTTGGATAACCCCGATTGGTTATTCGGTGCTACTGGAGAAGGTGATGAAGGGGATTCGATTCTTTTAGATTGCCCTGCGGACCCGGATTTTACTGCTCATCTTAGCATTATAAGAGCCTTCAATGCCATGATGCTGGTGAAAGATTTCCGACTTTGCATTGTAAATATAGCATTGTCACTAATATAAGGTGCTTTATAAAGGTCCATGTTAATCTTATTCTGCTGGATTTAGGTTTTTATTCGGGATGCTCGGGAAGCGACTGATGGATACACTTACATTACTAGTTGTTTGTCTCCTCTGGTGTCTTACGTCAATCTTTCAATCCCACATTTGAACATTATGATGAAGGTGGATCTCCTATCTGAAGAGGACAAGTCAAGACTGCAGCTATTCATTAGCTCGGATATTCGTGATGTGCTTCGATATGAAAACAACAAGCAGTAAGTTTACACAACACTATATGAAAGCCATATATCTGCCAACTTTATTTATCGTTTGGTAGTGTTTCAATTGATCATGAGTTTGCTCAAACTATGGAGACAGCATGTATTGTTTTGGACTGCCACAACTACGTTCGTCGTAAATACTTCCTTCTTGATATCCGGGATGAACCACAACTCAAAACAATTATGGGCCTCGTGGACGAAGCTCTTGGCATAGCCACTGAAGAAGACTGATGAGTGAGACCAAAGATTATAAATTATTATCTCAAGTTGAAATTACACACTCTATCAAATCACAAAATGCATGTGGGGTCAAAGTAATTTATCAGGGGTTCCTAATCATGAAATAAATGCATTTTGTGACATTCCCAACACAATATAGAGGGTTCATTTTTTTCTATTCGAGCTCGCAGGCGTGTGAGATTTTACGAGATTTGCACATGCTACTACGGGGGTATACAAGTAGTGATTTTCTCACATGCTTGCTAAGGATATCGGAATCCCACCCGGCCGTATATTTTTGTATGTTGTAAAATGTCGTTTCCGAAGGAGTTTTGCCGAAGAGTGTCTTATTATTGAGCGACAGGTGAATATTTAATGAATATTCCGAACTGGATTTTGATCGACGGGGACGGTGGGTAGCTACGAAGGAACTCCTCATTGATTGACATTAGGAATTCCGAATTGCCGAATGAACGCTTGACGGGTGAGTGGGTTACTTTATCTTCAGCATTTGGAGACGGAAAGTAATGACGTGACGTGGTTCTAAACCGTTTGTAATCTAGACACAACCGTTTCAGTCTCCAGGTCCTCGGACTCTCTACATTCCGCTCAGCTTTCAAGAATTCCTAGCCAGATCTCTCCTACCGACGTTTGCTTCAAGAATGGGGTACTTCAACATTCCAATTTACTTAATTGTGGTCATCGGCGTGTCCCTTGTGAAGGAGACTTATGGCGTTAACTGCAGAGGATGCACGCCTCTGGATACATATTCATTCGACAAGGTAAATCATTTCTAATTCATTTAGCGTTTTCCGCCTTTATACCATTTCCCCTATTTCTTTTTAGATCATTCCAAAGTTCCGAGCAGCTTTAGTCAAGTTCGATGTCGCTTATCCCTACGGAAAGATGCATGATGAATTTGCTAAGGTTGCAGAGCTGACTCGTGGAATCCAAGACTTGCTGGTAGCAGAGGTCAACGTAAAGGACTACGGGGAAAAGGACAATGCTGACTTGGCTGAAAGATACGACGCGCGACACAAGGATTTTCCTGTTCTGAAACTATTTCGGAAAGGAATTAAGGAGGTCGCGACGTACAAGGGAGAATTCAATTCCGACGACATAACGCAGTTTGTCCGTTCAAGTACTGGTCTCTATGTCGGTCTGCCTGGATGTATTGAGCAGTTCGACTCCCTTGCCAGTGAGTTTATCAAGACCCCTGACAAGGTGAGGCGAGAGGAATTAGTGGCTCAAGGACGGGAAATGCTGGCAAAGGGCATGGACACCCCTAGAAACACAGAGTATGCGCAAATCTATATGAAGTTAATGGAAAAGGTGATGGAGAAAGGGGATGAATTTGTCATAAAAGAAATCCAGCGCGTAGAGAGCTTGAGGAAAACTAAAGTGTCCGCTGACAAGCGTGAAAGCCTTCAGAAACGATTGAATATTTTGCAATCATTTGTACACGATGAGCTTTAAGTGCTAACGACCAAAGGAGAAGTCAAACACTTTTTATTTTGCACTCTGGACCAAATAGCAAAGGTGGTGAATAATTAATCTGGAGTCTTACAGGTGGGTAGATATCGAATCAGAAATTAATTATAAGAGATATGCACTTAATACACAAATTAAAGGGATAAATTGATTAGAAACAGGGCTTTTCGACATGGGTTGAAAACATAAAGTTCCAAAGTTAATGTCGATGTGATTATAAAAGTGTTATCCTTAATTTAATGGAGAAATTAATCTGAAATTGTTAGCACAAAATAAAGCTTACCTAAAGTGCAAATAATTATAATTTCATGAACAACAAATATATACCAAACAATTATAAACAAATGATGCATAAATGTTAAAAACTAATTTTAGAGGAAAAATAAAATATTGGAGCACGATGCAGCCTCTCCATTGCTTGAAACAAATTATTCATTCGATTTTCCAAACGAAAAATCAATTCTTAATTCTTTAACTTATGGATTCTTAAAGGATTCTTAAACAAATGCTGTGCTGATGAACAATGAAAAAATTTCACCTTCCCTGTTTGCATTTGACATGTAATTTAAAGACCAAAAAAGTCTTGCTTTGTGAGTCCAGGCGGAATGGAGAGAAAGGCGTTATAATCTGAACTTTCACTTTGCGTTGATTATACCCTCGGATTAGAAGACGATGATTTATAATATGATGTCTAATCATCGCATTTACGATGACTCATTGTTGCCTCATTGTTGCGAGTGTCGATGAAGATTTGAGTGTATGAGTAACAATGCCTTCGAGGCCTCTAAGTTTCCCCCTGCTAAGCTACATTACAATGTACATTCGATCCGACCGTGCTCGACGGCGGCGAGCATGAGGATCCCAGCGCTGGGAGCCTTAGTTTTGGACAGCGGAAAGAAAGGTGGGCTCGCGTGTTATGGATTCGTCGCAAGTCTCCGCCTCCCAAAAAAAAATTCATCGCAAGAGTGCGAGGAGCAGCATAGGGAAATGTGTCTTCATTTCCGAAGCTTTAGTCACTGAAGCTAAGGAACCTCAGCGGGCCTCTGCATTTGGCAGACTCGTCTGTCAGAGATTCCCGTGACAGAGCTCCTCAGCAGCAGATAGATATTGTAAACTGTTCAAAGGACTGGAGCTGGACAGAAGTATGATCCCCCAGTGTCATTTTCCAACTGGTCACTGAGCAACCTACACGTTAGTGACAGCGCCAAGTCAGAAGTGAAAGTTTGCTTCAGCATTACACACACGCTGTCATCATTAGATTCACTAAATCCCGAGTTATAAAATTGGACGAGTTAAGAACCTACCGCTCCATTGACCCAACGCGTCGTCATCTTTTGTTTTGTCATCAGAATCCCAATTGGCAACTAATTGAACCCCATCAAAATCGGTAAGAAAAGATGCAAAGCTCTTTTCCTAATGACACATATTAGTCATCAATGGCGTCGTCATTTTAATATCATAGCTTCCTGATTAAATTAACTCCGAGGTTTATGTATCTATATGAATGTTTGTGTGTGTAAATTGATGTTAAAAGTCGGTTCATTAGTGTCTGTTAAATTGATGAAGAACGCAGTGGCCATGCTATTGGTGCTCATTAAATATTAGATTAAAGCACCCACACCATGCCTCGTGGTTAACTACAATTGTTCCAATCCGCAATTATTTAGGCGTTGAACTCGGACTTAACGGATCACCAATTTCTTCCGTCTCCAAACAACTTATTCCACTGCCTACTGTAAAAATAAGGTAATCAAACCCATATACCTGCGAGATACAGTTTAATGGCAGTAAGCGCTTCCATAAACGACGAAAGCGTTGTAGCGTCTGTAGAACAATTAACTTCCGCTAGCTCCTCCGGTTGGAGCCTTTCATTTCATTTCATAATCCTTCAATTACATTGACCTCAACTTTCTTTAATTGGTCCATTTATAGTATTGCACTTGAACTCCCATTCATTAAAGTCAACAAGGAAGGACTTCGCAGAAGACCTGGAATAATCGGTTTATGAGTGTTAATTGTTTATGACACCGGTTCTTTAACACTCATTTTATCACTTCGGAAAAGTGTTAATTGTCATCTTGGCAAAATAACCAGAGTAGGTTAGGAAATGGATTTATCCTGTAGGGAAATGTAAAGTCCAAAAAGTCAAGTTGGACTTAATTAATCGTGTGCTTCTGACTTCCGGGGATGTCTTTCATTTTGTCGGTGATTGATGACTCTTCAGCTACAGTTTTAAATTGTGGAAATATAAAAATATATATATTACGTGTAATTCCGAGCGTTTTCTATATAATGTTGATTTTACTTATGGTATAAGTGTGCAGAGAGCTTTAGCGTTCTGGGATAATCGATTGATGATTTTATCATACCAGGCATGCCTATGAAAATCCATGAACGGATTACCTGGAGCCGGAAATTCGGAAATCGGAAATAAAGATTTTCTAGGCTTTGTAGGCTCGAGTACCATTTTCAGATTGATCTCCATAACAAAATGGCGACATTGAATGGTTAGGATATAAATTACGCTCTTCGTGCCGTTTTTTATTTTAATTTCCTGAATTTAATCATTATTCAGAGGAAGTTTAAAACGATGATGGGTTTTGTCATGATCCGCGTGGGGGATGGAGATCCGTTAAATGTCTTGAGAAGGTCAGCGGAGGTGTGTCTTTACGAGGTACTTTTTTGCACAACGTTAAAGCCACTGGAGGTGTCTGTCTGTTACGGATGGATCGTTGCTGACAAGGACCTGAATGAGAATTTTGTTCCCATTGTTAGCATCTATTGTTTCAAGGAGTTGAATAAACTCTTTGGCTTACGACGACCAAAGCTTTCTT
This sequence comes from Pseudachorutes palmiensis, assembly GCA_009869845.1. Lineage (NCBI taxonomy): Eukaryota > Metazoa > Arthropoda > Collembola > Poduromorpha > Neanuridae > Pseudachorutes > Pseudachorutes palmiensis. The sequence goes on along the minus strand of VNWY01000067.1, from coordinate 96,589 downwards.
TGTTGTGGAACCTTCCGGTCTGCTCTTTACAAGAGCAACCTCGCAATTACTGCCGTGTGGCTTTCTTTCATCGTTCAAAATCTGGACGCTGTGGAGCCGGATGGAATGGAGCGTTTGTATATAATTAAAAAACTGCAACCCAATCCTGATCCACTATGACATGCAATCCAGAAAATTCCTTTGCCAGATGCAATGAGTCAGGATACTCGGATGAAGTATTTTTTTTTTTTCGCAAATTCATTATTGCAGGGATTAGAGAACAAAACGGCGCCATGATGATGATTCCATTTGCGTTGATGTAGGCGTTGCCTTCATTCCATTGTATTTGGTTATCCATCAAATAAATGTGGAAGAACGGAAGTATCACAGTTCGTGTTCCGACTCTACGACTTTGGACATTTTTCATCTGCGCAGTCAATCCTGAAGTAGTCTTGAGCAAATTAGTTTTTTTTTAAAGGTGATGCTAAAGCTTTAGAAGTGTGTATGCAAATTGAAAAAGGAATGATTTTAATGAGGGACTTCCAAGCAGCGTCGTTTTGATCCGAATCTAGAGCACTTCTTTTTTTTAATTGGTTTAGGAAGCTTTCTCTCAAGCCTAAAAGAAAACGTTTCCAAAAATCAATTTGCAAGTTTTATTCCAAAGGAAAAAGAACCGTTAGTGTAACATAACAGTTGCGGGAGTGACAGGTTTTCGCTTTAACGAGCCTGGGATTAATTCATCAATAATTGATATTGTCATCAGTGCCCAATTCCAATGCACTAGAGGCGTGCAAGTTCCCCATTTTGTTTGTAAGCAGTTTAACGGGACATTATTTTTTCTTGAAGTGAATTTAGGTCAACCACGACCTTTAGTTTTACAGAACTTATTAGACCATGTAATTTGAAAACGTAGCGTTCACCTTTGTCCCTTTACCAATGCCATTTCTCAGAGGTCAAGGCTACATCCGGAAAGAACCTTTTTCGTTCTTTGTTAAAGCTCACGTTTGTCCTTGCCTTTTTCGACAAAAGGAACTCGGGTCTGGTGAAGCGGAATAATAATTCCAAAGAAAAGAAAGCCTTGGGGATTGGGGTAAAGGAGAGCAGAAGGAAGGTGCCGGCGTGACCTTTACACGAATTGATAGCTCCACAGACATTTTCATAAATGACCTTTTCCTCCGGAGAGCCTAGTATAGGCATGGCCTTATAAACTTCGAATCGAAGAAGTTCCTTTATCCTCCACAAAGTCTATTGAATTAGCGTCGAGGTGAGGATGGATTCAGGGCGAGGCTACAGCTCTTCATTTCCTTTTGATTAAATGGGAAATCGTCTTAGGATTAGATTAGAGAACCATTAAATCCAACCAACACACATAATAGACTCCATTCTTTGCCACTCCTAAAGGTACTTTCTAATCATCCTAGCTTCTAGGGGAGATAACTGACACGAGCAGTTAGGACTTTGACCTATCAACTCCACACTATGAAATATCAAGTCACAGTTATCCTAACGCAGAAATTAGCGTTTTGGCATCAGTTATTTTTCCGCACACACTTTTCATTTATAAGGGTTAGGATAGGTTATCAATTTCAATGCTGCTTAACCAAGACCATCTTTTGGTCGTCACGACATGGTGGGATAAATAACCGTTTCATTAGCTGAATGAACAACGAGGTTATCCAGGGTGATGAATGCTGATTTGCAGAGGGCTTGCTGTAAATCAGCGTCATCACACTTTCCCGAGTCGCATGACCTCCGCCTCATTCCATTCTGAAGCTTTCCCTCTGCGAGCTTTCTCCCCTTTGGCGAATTAATGTAGGTGGTAAGCAACAGCGTGTTTAGCTTTCAAGTGGTTTATGGCATTTAAGATTTACATAATAATTAACTTCACAGTTTTACCACGGTCGTAAAAATGACAGGGAAAGTTCATAAAATAGAGAGATTGGGAAATGGATGGGGTTTCTTGGTATAATGCTTCTGATGACTCTCCCGCATTTCCATCAAAATTTGGCACAGGTTGCAAAGTACCGTCGAGCGTATTAAACATGAGGACCGGAATACCAAAGAATAGGATGAGTGATGCCAATTTCGGAGGCGTAATATTAAATGAATGTGACCTTGTTATTCTCTTTAGGTCGCTTGTCTAATTCGCTGATCGAAATGCAGTTTTTCTTGATGAAAGTTCCAATTGAAGTTTCCCGTGTGACAAGCGTCCTCGCGCTTTATCATCATTTAGAATATAAGAGCATGGAAGATAAAACGGATGCTTGGATATTTTGCTAATAATTCCAGTAAGGAGAATGCCTATTGAGTTGACCTTGAGCAATACATCCGCATGGACGTTCCATCATGGGACATGATGACCCCCGGCTGGAAGTAACTACAGGGTTACACTATATATTTTAGCTCATTTAGCCCTGCGGTTTAAGTGGCTGTCAAATGTTTGTGTTTGCTCGAGTTATGGCTTCCTCAGGCCTTGCAAGCGAACAAATAAATCTATTTGGAGCGTCTGCCCCAACTATTAAAAAGAACGGTGAAACACCGCTCCCTGTTTATTAAAATTCGAAGCATTTATTTAGGTTGAAAATCCACTCCGTTGAGTTTGGCGTGTGGCATTATGTGGGATTTGTCAGACTTTCCATTCCTCTGGGGAAAGGTCCGTGTCTTGTTTTTCCTACGGAATTTAATTGAAGAAGGGAATAAGGAGACATGCAATTTTCCAGCTTCTCTGTTCTAAACAGATTGATGACTAACTACATTTGAACAGAGGCCAAGGGAGTTGCTAGACTCGTCTTTAATCACACGGCCGTAAATCCACTTTCTCCTTGATTGAACCTGTGGGGAAAAGTACTTGTTCTGCCATGGAAAATTAGAAAATACAAGGCCACTACTTGCGGAGTCTTCTAGGAATATTTAGTTCATCAACTCACATGAAAACTAATTGGAGAGTATTTGGGGCTATTGATCCATTTCAAGCATCCATTAACTCCATCAACTGCTCCATTAACTAACCATTTAATTGCTGAAACTCTATTGATTTTCCTTACAGAGAAAGCTTGGTCCTCACCGCACCTGGGGAAAGGTTACCTGATGAAGTAAACAAAGGAGCATCGACATGACGAATACAACTAGTCACACTTTCTGTCGTTACCAATTGCCCACTTTTTCTGAACAAGTCGAAGAAGGTGACCTGATTGTCGCTTATTCCTCGCCGTTGCGACGTGCATATCATCAGTCATCAACGTACAAGCCGTCGTCAGTCCGCCAATTCGGGGACAAGGTGCCTCTACTGAACAACGCAGCTCACCGGCGAAAGTTGTTCCGAAAGAGAAAAGCCTTGCTCTGCTGCTGAAGACTTGCAAATTAAATTTGCTGTCTGGAAAAAAGTTCGGACATGCTTCCTCCTCTTTCTCTGATCTCTCTGTGTCTGCTCATCTTCGGCAGCTGGATCCAAGGGTCATTCCCTGAGAAACAAGACTCGACTATGGCTCGGGGTCAGGATCTCTCAGGATGGAATCAGAACTCAAATCACATACCAGACCATCATCACTACGCAAACCATTACGAGAATGAGATGAACAATGACAACAATAATGAAATCATTGCTTTCCTGGGTCATCATTACATTGACACTCCGTCAACAACGCGTGAGCCTGAGCAGGTCACTCTCCCACCTGCCATCCCATTGCCAGTTGTGAATCGTCCACTCCAGGTAATGACCGCCTCTTCTGTTCATGACTCACGCAGACACGACACAATACCAGACATTAGGACTCCACTCAATTGCTCCTTTTTTTAAATGAATGAAATTATTATCGATTTCTCTTGCTCTACTAACTTTCCCCCTGCTGGGAGAAAGTTATTTTGACGCTTGGTGGTTTTAAAACCATTTTCCCACAACAGCAGTAATATGTCCTCATGTTGAATGAAATTGATTGCGATGAACAACCTTATTATTATTGTTTTAATTTCCAGGTGTCCCTATTGGCTGTGATAATGACAGCAGCTGTCCTTGCCAACGGTAGCGTGATTCTGAATATAAGCCGTGACAGCTTGAAACTCCGAATGGTCCACTTTCTCCTCATCCGCCATGTCTGCATTACGGACTGCTTGGGAGCACTCCTCGTTCTTCCTGTTCCACTCCTGGCCGTGGCCAAGGTGAATAATTTAAGGTCCACACCTGGTACTGGATGTTTATTTACCAATAATTATAATGCCAATAACAGAGACGCACACGTACCAAACCGAACATTTATTGGTACACCGAGGCGCTGGTGCTATGGTCTGAACTCTGCAAACCTGGGACACTTTCGTGTCGGCCGTGTCAGCCAGCAGAATTGAGAAGAGTCATTAATTCCTTTTCGGAACTCCGGGACTTTTATTATAATCCTAATGACCAAGGCAAACTCGTGCATTTTGAGAGTTATTAGCACACACGGATTGAGGTCGCATGCAAATGCTAGGCCCAAACAAAGCGGAACGTTGTTGTCGAGATGATACTCTTTTTGCAAACTGTTCGTGGTTGGGTATCATTAAACGGGTTCTGTTTAGATGTAAATGCGAAGGCCACTCCAGGTTTCGATTACCGATATTGGTCAATTACAATGCTCTGTGGTTCTCACACTTTCTGCTCTCCTGAGTGGCACGGCACGTGCGGATAAATAAATGGAGGATTGATTTCGGAATCGAAAGAAAACCCTATTTTCAATTACGTCTTTTATTTCCAGGGCAATTGGGACTTTGGACACAAGATGTGCTCGGCTGTATCCACAACCACAGCTGCATGTTGGACGATGCATTTGTTAGCGGTTGCATTCTACAGGGCGGATCGTGTGCTCGCCGTTTGGCTACCAACTGGTCGCTATCCAATATTTTCTATTCGGACAGCAAATATTCTACTTGTGAGTTTCGAGAAACCTTACTTTATTTGATTAGTGGACTTTTAACAGTTGTCTTCATTTATTATCTTATTTGTAGGTGATAGTCTGGTGTTTGGCAGTGGCAGGATCGTATGGGGCGACAGTGGTATTTGGCCCTACATTCCAACCTGCACTTGCTCTTTGTATACCAGACGTTCCATTGATATTCTTTGTCATTGTGTTTGCGGGCTACTGCATTGGATTGGTGGGCCTTACTACCGGCTATGTTCTCGCGTTCGCAAGACGGCGCCGACGAAAACGAAAGAAAGAGAAACAATCCATGTCCAAGTCGTACCCGGAATTGCAAAATAATGCCCCTTTTGAGCCTACGCCGAGCGACTATATTGATGACGACATTGAAGACTTTGATGACAATATTTCCAGGTAATGACTCAAACCAAAGCCTGAATGTGGTCGTTTTGATGATGAAGTGATTTTTGAACAGTTCAAAAGGCCGTAAACGTCGAGCGCTCAGTGATCAGTTTGCCGTGCTCAGCATGAAGACGAATGTTAATGTCCAAGAGCAAGGGTCCCCGTACGTGCACCGTCGAACGTGGAGTGAAAGTGCCACATCCTATCGCCCGTCAACTATTTTTACGGCCCTTGTAACAAAGGCTACTCGCCATGCGGACAAAAGCCCGAGTCATCTCTCCAGCGTGTCCAGTAAAAATCCAACCCCGGTGGCCACCACTCCGGCTCTGCCAGATTCCACCCTTGGTCGCGACGACTCTTCGTTGGATAACATCACAATCACCAGCACACACGGCTACCAGCGCCTCACCGAGGATGAAGTGTCGTCTTCTTCTCCGTCTGAGGCGTCTACGACAGTTCCAAAACTAGTCCACTCAGTTTCCTTTGACGAAAGGGGACTGTTCAGTTCGAAGCCTGAGGATCTGTTCCTTCACCGCGGAGTCATTTCCACGCAGTCTAAATCCTTTGATTGCGCCGACTCTGTCGCCCAGAAACGAGTTAACTTTTTAAAGTCCCATTTACTCAATAACCCAATGAGTCGGGTTCGAGGCAATAATGGCAAAATCTTCGCTTGCTCATCTGCAGTACACATTCCAATTTTTGACTCAAGTCAGCTTGACATTTACTCATCGGATCTTCTCATATCACCGGGTCAGGTGTCAGAAACGGCGAGGTCACCAGATGAAAGCTCAGATGCAATCAGCTCTGAAGTCCCATCGCATCTCCTCTTCCCACCACCAGTGATAGACAATCCTAAAGAGGGCAATAGCTCCTATCCACACTCAACATATCCTGGACCGAGTCACAAAGCTAAGTCAAAGGAGAAGAGTGACGCCAACAACTGCTTCTCTGGAGTCTACGCCTGGTCCCTGGATCGGAAGAATATTCTATCGAGAAAAAACTTGGTCGGCGTCCTGGAAACTTCTTCAGGGGATAATCCTTGCTTTGGTGACAGTGAAACGAGTGGGAGTGTTCCTAGTCTACCAAATAACGATGACTTTGAACCCGAGAATACGGAGACTCGTCCACCAGCCCATACCGTGGTCCACTTGGATCCAAACAGTTTAAGTCAAGGGGGTAAAAACCACCTGACGCTTAGCGTGTCAGTCAACAGCCTCAGCCTTTGTGGAGACGGTCGTCCACCGGATGTCAACTCCCTGACCTCAAGGGCCCTCTCCGAGAACAACATCCAAAAGCAAGTGGTGAGGAAGCATCGGACACGAGCTCGAGTCAAGCATTTTCGGCCTAAAGGGAATAAAAGTGGACCAGCTAAACGGGCACTGGCCTCATATGCCGTCAGCGTGGGTCATCTCTTGCTCTACTTGCCGGCCATGTTCGTCGTAGGCCTTCAAGGGTCTTCCCTTCCCCCAGGGGTTGCGTTATTTTGTGGGATCGTCGTCTACTGCGACTTCCTCATTCAACCCATTGCCCTTCTCCTCGTGTCACATCGACTTAGAATTGAAGTTGAAAAAACAATTGCCTCTCTATTTGGTAAAGGGAAATCAGCTCGATGACCCTTGTATTCACTTCAACGTATAATTACGTCGTGTACCGTAGTCACCCAACAAGGCGTGGAGAGCGTCCTTGTCGTACAAAATCTAATGGTTAGCCAGGGTATAAATTACTCGTGTCTAGGTAGCGGAGACTTGGGATTTGGCATCGATATTTTGCGGAAGGAAAAGTTCGTTTAAATTGGCGATTTTGAAACTTTCACAAGGACTGCTTTCACACTTGATAGTGCAAAATTATTCAAGAACTGAAATTTTCTAAAGTGTTGCGCTTAACTAAACAGGTAAAACCGAAGATGATTTTTATTGCATTAGAATTGAAAACTGAAAATGTTCACTGTACTTATTACTAGCATCATTCGGATAAAGTTGAGCTTTAGATTTTTAACATTTATTAGAAAACCCATTTTCAAAAGCCTTTTAGAATCCTCTAAAAGTTAAAAGTGAAAGTTTGCTAAGACTTTCTCCTCATCTGAAAGCGATAAAAGTCCAGTCCATTAGTCTGTAATTGAAGGATTGAAAATGTGAAAGTTCCAAGTATTTTTATACACTTTTTAGAACAAGTCCAGTCTTGAAAAAGTGAGTTAACGAATTTTTGGAGAGATTCGGATAAAGACTTCAGAATATTCCATTAGAATCCCTGCAACTATTAAAAAAATGAGATCATACAGGCACACAAGTATGAGATCTTTGCAATAATTTATGCAAATGTGCAAAAACGCACAGCTAGTCTTTTAGAATCAAAGTGTGAAAATTAGGAGCCTTAGAGGCGGGGTTGAAAAAGTCATTTTAGACCCGATTAAAAGTAGTAGTTGAACTTGTACTAAAGTTCTAAAATGAAAGGTCAAAGGGCGTCATTATTCGATTGCCAGTCTCACCTTATGATGTGATTTTATGATTAGAATTTGTCTCAATTCTCACGATGGATATCAAAAGGACTCTCACGCAATCACAATTATTTAGGGTTAGTCAGCAAAATTGTAGGCCCTTAAATGTTTACCGGTAAAAACCCAGACTTTATTTCACTTAATTTAGTAATTACTATCAATAGCCAGTAATTCTCAGAACTGTGATTTTTTTAATTATGTCCCTAGTAGTATAGTTACTTAATTTTCCACTAAGTTAAAAAGTATGGTGTTTAGTTAAAAAAAATAAGAGAATGAAGGGTTTTAATTACTTAAGAAGAGTTAAACACTGCTCAATTAACATGATCATTAGCTCATCACCAGCACTCATCGAGAGTATTAAATCCTAAAGAACATTTAGCTAAAGAATTAATAGCTGAAGGAAAACGGAGAGAAATAAAGCGTGTTTGGCAACAGTAACTTGCAATTTGATAAAGGCTTCATCGCTTCTTGGAATTTATTTTATTGGCCTGATTGTCATTTTGCCAAGTAGGTCATAAATGGAACAATTAACCATTGTCTTTAAGGCAAGGTCGAAAACCAGATTAAAGGCTTTAATTTAGGCCTTTAATTAAATTTTTTTCAATTTATGAAAAGATGAAAAACTGTCAAAATTTTGGGAGTGCCTAATTTGGTGTGTCCACTTGGTAGGCCATCTAGGAGTCAGACCCACCAGACTTTGTTATTTTGGTGATCCCTGTCGAATTAATTCCAGTGTTTATACTCAATTGACGACTACAAATTAAGTGTCAGTTTCAACTAAAAGGGTCCTCAGCAAGTAGTCTGTCACTCACATAATCAGCAAGAGTTGACCTTGACCTTAGTCCAAAGGGGAAAAGAGCACTGGAAAAGGATACCCTCCTGGAAGACACACTACTTGAAGGTAATCATTCTTACTTACAGGACATTCAAGATTACTTGAGTGTCACGTTGTCACTCTAACAGTTGACACTGGACAGTTGTCACTGTCGACTCTATGCTCTAGAACACTAAGAATCTTATTGAGGCCAATTTGACAACAATCCAGGTCAAGACTCTCGTCCCCTCCCTGAAATAATCTTTGTGGGTTGTTGACATTAGAGTGACATGAGGTCAATAATAGACTAATTGACAGGGTTCTGGAACCTTGTGAACTCTGTGTGTGAACTCTTGTAGTGGTAGTTGCAGTGGTAAGAGGCGTAAGGGAATTGACGATGGAATTTACTAGCTCCCTTTTACTGGAAAATGACCTTGCCATTCCAAAAAGACAAAGCGGAGTTGTAATTTAATTAAGGAAACTAGTGTTTGACGCTCATTAAACTCAAGGAAATCCTTTTTGTTTTCTAATTCTGGACCCATTGTTTCCTTTTTCCTAATTACTGCTTCGTCTTCGTTTAAAGGCTTATAACTAGTGGTGATGGTGACTAGGGGTTCAGTTTAGTTGGACCAAGTCAACGGGTCACTCTCCTTGACATTTTGTAACATAAAGCTTTAAAGGGTCAACACTCCTGCCCTACATTGACGTGTTCCAGTTTTGCAAATTAGAATGTACTGTAATTGGAGCGCTAAGGATTTTATGGGTAATCTTAATTGCTTTTGAAAGGAATGAGCGTTGAAGCTCACTTTTGCATTTATGCTTCCAATGGACTTTGTTATCATTAATAATTCCCAGTGTCATAAAAGGAGATAATGGCAAGGGCTTTAAAGCGGAAAACAGCGTCTACAGTTTGTCACCCACTTCAACATTAGTTTAGAAATTATCTTGTAATAGTCATTGGAAATGCTAATAACAAATATGTGATGAATTATTATGCAAATTCAACATTTGGTTGACGCGGAACCTCCCCTCCGGATACTTAAAATTAACGACAAACTAACTGTGGACTAATTCCTGGCTTTATTTTAGAGTTCCTAAGAGAAAGAAGAGAATGTGCTGTCGTTAAAACAATGGTGAAAGGTTAATTAAACCGTCCGAATTTCTTCCTGTATCCACAGCGCAAGTCCAGAGCTATGCCTGCCAATCAGAAGCTACTGCCGTGGACTCTTTCACTGACCTCAAATAAGCAGTCAGCGAACTCATTCTGGAGCACTTCCTAAAAAGGCTTTGGGTTGACAAATCAAAAGAAGCTGCACATCCGCCACCATGTTCAAGTCAATTATAAGTACCATTTCCTCAGCTTGGAATTCCAAGGAGTCCAAGCAAGTCCGGATATCCTATGAAGAGGCAAAGAGTCGACGTAAGGAAACGAAAAAGAACACATTCTATTCGGGTTTCATTCTAAAGATTTTTTATCCTTTCAGTCACCGACACTGAGTTCAATCGTCTGTCTGAGGCTTTTAGTCGCGTCGCTAGTCATAACCTATATGTCACGAAGCAAGTCTTTTGTCGTGATGTTCTTGGCGAACTCTTCCCAACTAGGATATCCGAAGTAAGTGGGGAAATATAGCTACTTTTTGGAGATAACAAAAGTTTGATGACCTTTAATTTGTTTCCAGGCAATCTATGGCGTGTCAGGAGGGGCAACACGCGGAATCACATTCAAAGATCTTATTATCACACTGGTTTTGATCACAAAGGGAAAATTGGAAGAGCGCATACGGCGTAAGTTTCCGCTCCTCCTTTTCACGGCAGGCATGACACTTTCTCCACAATGTGTTTTTCATTTGCCTTTCACAGTTATTTTCTCGCTGTATGTGCAAGAAGACGGAACTGGAATCAAGAAGGAAGACCTAGTTAGATTCACTGAGGAAGTAGAAGGGATTGTCATTCCAGATGTGGTCCTCAACCGACTATTCCCATATGTAATTTCACCTTGGCGACTTGGCATCAACTTTTAAATCAACAAGTGGCAAGAATTCTGTGGCTAATTTCTTTTCCTTTTATTTAGAATAATAGTGTCGAGTACGACGAGTTTTATGTGTGGATCATGGACTATCCATCCGTGACTTCAATCGCTGCATGGCTGCTTGGAGGAACGGATACGGGGGATGCTGAGAATTCCTTCAAACTCACGGATGACCATGAGACACCGACATTCTACCAAACCCTGGCTGGAGTAACACATCGTAAGGTTCATTATTCAACATTTATAATGTTTTTACTTATAGGTTTGTTGTTGTTGTTACAGTTGAAGAACAGGATATCATTGAGCTTGAGAAGAAGTATTGGCTCCTTCAGAGGCAAGCGCCCACGTCCCGGATTGACGTTGATACTCTCCGTCCACTTGTCTCACCGCCACTACCTGTCTCTATCGTCCACGGTTTTCTTGATGCGTTTGATGAGAACCGGGATGGCCATATTGACTTCAAGGAAATGGCATGTGGCATTTCTGCTTCTGCTCGTGGGCCTATCTTGGAAAGACAAAAGTGTAAGATTCGTGTACCTATGGTGTAAATTCGAACAAGTTACAAGAAACCATGAGGCGTAGGATCACTGCTGAGGCCCTTCATTATAAAGTTAAGGGCCTCAATTGGTTTTACTAATGCCTCTTGGTTTTTTTTAATTTGTTAGATTTTACACAAGGTAGAGTGTTTTGCAATGTACGTATTTCTCAGAGTGCCCCTTATTTTCAATTTAGTTTGCTTCAAAGTATTCGATCATGACAAGGATGGTCTCCTATCAAAGACGGATGTACTCCATATGGTGCATGTGATGAAGTCCGTTATGCGAGAGAACTTGAGCGATTCCCCAAGTGATGAAGTGATCTTTACTCTTACGAAAGATGACTCTATGATTGTTGACGAGATATTTGAGAAAGTTAAAGGAGAAAGCATGACGCTGGTCGAGTACCTGGAATTCTCCCTCAGTAGTCAACTCCCAGAACAGTTCCTAATTCTCATATACCAGGTAATTTGAACCGGACTGCAAAAATTGGAGTGAATTAATGTAAACTTACGAATAATCGTGGGTCACTATTATTTAGATTTGCCAAATCGTCTTTGGTCTTCGGCCTCTTACTCCTTCCGAAGAATACGAAGTGGTAACATCTTGGTTGGCTCGAGAGGAAAAGAGGGTTCGATATGTTGGTCAAGTCTATTACCTCATTTCCATGGAGTGGTGGACGATTTGGCTCAATTATGTCAATCCCCCTAGTCTCGCAGCCATGAGCCATAGCGACAGTGGCGTCGGGTCAACGTAAGTGATGTGATTTCCATCCACCATATTTGGGTTTTTATTTTCCTATTTTCACCTTTATAGCATGGGAAGCATGGGGAGTCAAAGTAACAGTATCTCGAACATGAGCGACACCAATGGTGGTGGAAGTACAAAAACAACCGGACGATGTTGGTCATTGAAGCGAACAAATATTGAGGCAACTATTGCATCTGATAATCAAAATGTTGTTGTAACTGGAGTCACACCTGTCTATGGTACTCTCCTATCTGCATTTCTTTTGAACTCTGGCATGAAACATTGTTTGATCTTGTAGATGTGGATAGCCCAACGAATTTGAGTCCGTATGCAAAGTCAAGTGCAAGTTCCTTGTCATTAGTCACGATCGATAGCTCTCGGTAAGTTACTTTATACTTATAAAAATGGTAGGGATTCTATTTATGGTTTTAATTTAGTTCCACATCAAGTAGCACTCCGAGTCCGATGAATTCTCCAGACAGCGTCCGGCGTCAAATGACCACGACCGCTCTCAACGGGTTGGGTCGTGAGCCCAGGCGACGTCGCCCAGATGCAATTGACAATTCCACTTTGATCGCACCGGTGGCCGCACTTCAGAAAACTCCTTCACTAACTTCAGAAGGAGGAAGGCTTCGGAGAGACATCGAAGAAGGCCGAGATTTCAAAGTGATTCCACAGTCTCTCTGGTTCGCACTTGATCAGTGGTATGGTTCATCAACTGGACTGCAACGCCAGGTAAATCTCTTGCTACTGTTTAACCCACAGGAAAAGAATTTTAAGAATAAAATATATTTTTAGGTGATTGAGTACGAGAAGAATTTGCGACTTGAGCTCTATCCGATCACACTTCTTCTGTACCGTCACCAAAGCCCCAATGGAAGGTCGGCTGGAGGAGCCTCAGCTCCGTGGACGGGTATGGCTGGAATCTATGGTGGAGCTGCTCTTAGCACAACAATGTCGTATGTCCAGAATCATAATCTGAGTCTCCCCAAAAGGTATTTTACACTTTGACATTTACACTTCACATTTGACTACATGTGAGTTTACACATTCTCAATTTTTGCCTTTAGAATGCTGGCTTTCACGGCCTCGTTCAGTAGGACCGCGACACTGGGTTACGTTTGGTCTTTCGTATGCACCAATTTGCGACTCCCAATGCAAGACACCAGATTGGATTTACTGACAGATGACCTATCGTTCGCTGTCGTCCTGGAAGAAGAGGAACAAACCTTGAACGAGCTGGGAGTCCGGGACCTGTCAAACATTCTCATTGAAGTCCGGAATAAGGATCAAACTTGGCCAGGTAATTTAGTGGTCAAATCTCGATGAAATGATATAATAATCCGGCTTGCTCTGGTTTACAGAGGAGATTGGATCCTTTGCTAGCAGTTCAAATGATCAATTGCGACTCAAGCGGACAATGTCAACTACTGCGTGTGAGCGTGGGTTGACTGGACTCAACAACTTGGGGAACACGTGCTTTATGAATTCCGCCATCCAATGCGTCTCGAATACGATCCCACTTACTCTCTACTTCCGACGGCGCATGCACCTTTACGAACTCAATCGAACAAATCCCATTGGGATGAAAGGCCACATTGCAAAGAGATACGCGGATCTTATTACAGACGTGTGGAGTGGCACTGCCAAAACAATTGCTCCTTTCAAACTTCGGGTAATAAAAACCCATTCTTCTGCAGTCAAAGAATAAAGCTTATCAAAATAATTTGTATTTTTGTAGTTCACTATTGGGAAATATGCTCCCCGTTTTAGTGGATTTCAACAAAACGACGCCCAGGAGTTGCTTGCTTTCCTGCTTGACGGTCTTCATGAAGATTTGAATCGCGTAACAGAGAAGCCCTATGTTGAGCTCAAAGATAGCGATAATCGTCCAGATATTATCTGTGCCCAAGAGGCATGGGAAAATCACTTGCTCCGGAACAAGAGTAAGTCTGCAATTAAATTGAATGCAAAACTTGAGAACAAATTATTTTATTATTACATTCAAGGTATCATTGTGGATCTTTTCCATGGACAATTGAAGTCAAGCGTTCGTTGCAAAGAGTGTAAACAGGAGAGTGTCCGCTTTGATCCTTTCAACTATTTGAGTCTCCCATTACCCATGGAAAGTTTTGTGGTGAATGAGATCATTGGTGAGGCACATGTTCCACATAAATTCATTATCATCATAGCACTCCAGACTATTAATGTTATTTTTAACAGTCATTCGTCAAAATGCTTCTATTCCCATCCGTTACGGGATTCTTGGTTCTGTTGATGAGTACGTACTGGATGTGAAAACTCAATTATCCAAACTGACCGGAACAGATGGGAATCAGCTCATCCCTCCAGAAAATTTGATCCTCGCTCTCATCCTAAACTTCCGTGTCAATCAAATACTCAATGATGATGAACGCATCAAAGGCAGCTATAATGGTCGAGCACTCTACGCTTTTCAGCTCGGCGGCCCTGGGGACGATGATGTGCGCTCACAAAGTGGCTCACCTTGCTCAACTGAGCACCAAATCCAGAAGCTACTCTCATCTAATAAGCACAGCGCTAGTAATCGTTTGCCCCTGGCAGAGAATGGATTCGGACATTCAAGGCAGAGCAGTATCTCGAGCAGTACAAGTTCCAATGTCACACATAGCACAACGAGCAGCATGAGCTCAAACGGAAGCAGTGCAATGTCTGACAACACCATTGTCGTCGTCCACCGAAAAATGCTGCGACAAGAATCCTATTTTATCTCTACTCAAAAGTCACGTCCTGCCCTGTTTGGCCTTCCTATGATTGTTCCGTTTCATGATGGCATGACACATTTGGATTTGTACCGACGGGTGTGGGCAATTGTTTCAAGACTTGTGAGTCCACTGCCTCCTGATGGCCCAACGGTCTACAACCATGCTCAAGATTGGTAAGGGAATTCACATTTTCCATTTAATTCTAACACTATATAATATCACAATTAAAATTTTATTTTCGTTTATAGTGACGACAGTTTGGGCTATGAATATCCATTTGTCCTTCGAGTGGTGAAGCGAGAAGCGGAGTGGTGTTGCGGGATTTGCAGTTGGTTCCAAATGTGTCGTGGTTGTAGCATCATCTGCTCCGAGAATACAAAGTTGGAAAGGATTGACTCATCTCTGTGTTGTGTGGCCATCGACTGGGATCCAACTGCTCTTCACCTCCGCTACCAAATGGCTAAAGAGTACGAATCTGAACGACACTCTAGCGTTGATGATGCACATCAGCGTCAGAGTGAAAGCGTAGCCCTGACCACATGCCTCGACAACTTCACAAAAGAGGAGGAATTGACTGAAGATGAAAAGTATTATTGTGCCAAATGCGGATGTCATCAACTTGCTCTGAAAAAGTTGCAAATTTGGCGACTCCCACCAATCTTGGTTAGTTCATAATTAATATTACGCTAATTTCAAGCAAGTCTCATTTCTGGTTTTTGATTATTTACAGATTGTGCATCTGAAACGATTTCAGGCCATGAATAATCGCTGGATCAAGTCACACAAGGTCGTGGATTTCCCCTTCCATGATTTTGATCCTTCTCCATTTCTCGCAGATATTCCAAAGCGAACAGTGCACCTGGCAAATTCATGCGCAGAAAGTGATGGAACTGGTGACTCTGATTTATTCCCACTCCAAGATTTCCATCAGCATCGTCTTGCCATAGACAAGGATTCATTCGACCTGTCTTACAGACTCTATGCGATTGTGGTAAGCTAAAGTGTTGCAGTTGGAGAACTCATTGGGGCAAGGGGAGAAAGTTCAGCTTCATACTCATCCTTCTGTTAATTTACAGTGTCACAATGGAATCATGGGAGGCGGTCATTACATCGCTTACGCTAGGAACGCTGAAGGAAAATGGCACTGCTTCAACGACAGCAGCTGCAAAGTAAATACTGAATTAGCACGTATGGAAATATATGTGTCAATATTCATTCCTTTCCTCATTATTTGCAGGAAGTGAGCGAGGATCAAATCGAGAAGAACTCAGCATATATGTTATTCTACGAACGAAATGACCTTGACAGTGAAGCTTACTTGCCCCGGATCGATCCCAAGGCCGTTCCCATTGTTACCGATGATGAGCTGGAAGCAGAAGAAAATGATTTCAAGAAATTCTGTTCCTCCATCTAAGGAAGTCCTAATAACCACCACCGGATAAGTTAAAAACTACCAAATTACTGCACAAATGAAACATTCCGTAGACGAGCATGCGAAGGATTGACAAATTATTTTTACGATTAGGAAGAATCTAGATCAACGTCTCCCACACCTTCCCATTACTCCTGAGAAACTCATCTATTTTTATCTCTTTTTTTTAAGCATATTATACCTAATATGCTTAGGTGTCAACTGGAGTCAGATGGAGTCATAGTTTAGCTCAAGTAATAGGGTTTGGCTGGGGTCAGAGTTCCAGAAGGGAACTCCGTTACTTGCATTAATTGCTCATTTACGGGGTTTATTTTTATCTAATTATTATATAATTTATTCTGAATTTATTACTATATGCCCTTTACAACCTCTGTCACTGAATTTTGAGTATTTTCTCCATATTATTCTTATAATAGTCTTATAACCTGTTTACGTTATAATTTACGCAGCCATAATGTCCGTGATTAGCCCTTTTTGCTCATCCACCACGCGCAATTCTATCGCCAATTTTTTTTTTATATAATAATTTACAACTCTAATTTAACATTGTGATTCTGCTTTGTTGAATGGGCTGGGAATTTCGCCATCCAAACTGTTTAATACGGAGCTTTGAGATCTTTTAGACTTTTACCAAAGGTTAATTTTTTTAGGACTGAGGAGTTGAGCGGTGTGCCATATGAATTTAACTAATTACTTCGGGTCTGGAGATGGACTTAAGGGTGCTATATTTTGGTAATTGTCACCAAATCAACTAAAATGCTAATTCCGTGCCTCTTGTTTTTGTTTTGAGCACCATGTGTCCGCCATTGTCAGACAAGGTGTGACAATCATTTTTTCTCCTCTAGTCTTGTCAACAGGAGTATCAATGGATATAGCTAATTAATCCCATGTTGTTATGATTTTTACAAAGTCTGGAGTCTGGAGCAGCTGGGCTGCTGTCTTTTTATTATAGGTCTTTAATTTCCTATAAGGTCAAAGGTTAGCTAAAAGCGTAACATGGACATTCTCAAGAGCAGCTACAAAGAGACATGATTCAAAAGAACAAAATCCCAATACTAATCAGGAATTGTGCCTCTCAAACCTTATTTAGAAAAAATCGGAAAATTGTCAATTTAATTATATAAAACTCCTACTTAAAAAATGCAATCACTTTAATTGTGATAGATGTGTAATCCTTGTGAGGGCAAAAACGGTGAAGAATAAAAATCAACATCTTTGAAACGTTTAAAAATCTTAATCTAAAAGGGTGAGAAAAATCAGGATTTTGAGGCCTTCAAAAATCCGTTTCCGACGCCTGCCTCTCAAAAAGCCGGGTTCCACAACCTCTGAAAACTGAAATCTAAAATGCTGTTGTTTTACCTCCGAAAATTGTAAATGGCCGGCTTAATTTCTCTAGCTGTGTAATTAAGATTAATCTCTGGGATTAAGTAACATCTGGGGTTTTAATCTTTAAAGTTTTTTGACCTTTTGTGATATGGATTCTTGTGTCCATAGACTTGGGCAGTTTGTGAGGCATGTCCACTTGACATTAGCTGGATCTTATCTCCTCCAACGACCTTGCCAAGTGGCTGACGACGCTGGAAGAGAGCATAGCATTAGATGTGGTAACTTTAGGCTGCTGCAAATGAGCTTAGAATTTGACACATCTTTGTCACCTTTTACTCTTTTATTCACTGACGCTGAAGTAAGCCATGGCTCTTTTCCTTCGAACAGCTGCAGCAGTCAGACTCTCTTCTTCTAAATTAAGGCTCAATTACTGTCGAGCAATGTCATCAGGATTCCTAATTAATGAGCCCAACTACGCCTTTCTGAAGGACCTTGGGCTCCAGGAGCAGAATCACGGTGTCTTTGATGGAACATGGCACGGCTCTGGAGAGGTAACTAAAACTAAAAGGTACATTATAATTATAATGTTTTGAAATTATGGGGATTGTAGGTTATTACATCCGTCTGTCCGGCGAATGGGAGGCCAATTGCTCAAGTGACGCAAGGAACGTTGAAAGAGTACAATGCGACAGTGGACAAGGCACTGGATGCGTGGCAAGTGTGGGTAGACATTCCAGCCCCGAAGCGTGGCGAGATCGTGAGACAAATAGGAGACGCCCTTAGACAGAAGCTAGAACCCCTTGGGAAATTGATATCATTGGAAATGGGCAAGATCCTACCGGAAGGGATCGGAGAAGTCCAGGAGTATGTGGACATTTGTGATTACGCCACTGGCCTCTCAAGGTTAGTCAGTCAGAGTCAATCTTTTATGGATGAGTTTAATTTATGTTGATTGTTCATTTATAGAATGATCGAAGGGAAGATTCTACCGTCAGAGAGACCAGGCCATGTCCTGATGGAGAACTGGAACCCATTAGGGGCAATCGGAATCATCTCAGCATTCAACTTCCCTGTAGCTGTCTTTGGATGGAATAATGCCATCGGGATGGTATGTGGGAACACAATGCTCTGGAAGGGAGCACCATCGACATCACTTTGCTCAGTCGCCACGGCCAAAGTAGTCGCGTCTGTGCTAGAGAAGAACGGTCTTCCAGGAGCCATTTCATCACTCGTCTGTGGTGGGGCCGACGTCGGAAATGCAATTTCAGAAGATAAAAGACTCTCCTTGGTTTCCTTTACTGGAAGCACACAAATTGGAAACAAGGTAATGATGAAATAATAACAAGGTTTAGTAGAAGTTAATTGGTTTTGGAAACAGAAGTTTTTACTTTTTGGTTCTTAGGTTGGCACCACAGTTCAGGCAAGATTTGGAAAGTCCTTGTTGGAACTCGGTGGGAACAATGCCATCATAGTTGCTGATGATGCGGATCTCGAAATGGTCGTCCGTGCTAGTGTTTTCGCTTGTGCAGGAACTGCAGGTCAAAGGTGCACAACCACACGGAGACTCATTCTACACGAGAGCGTAAGAAACTCATAATTTTCATTCAGGCTCAAATTACTGACTACTTGGCTGTGAATTCGCAGGTTCACGACGACGTGGTGAAACGACTAGTTAAGGGATACGAACAAATCCTGAAGCGAACTGGAGATCCTCTTAACCCTAATACAATTTATGGCCCTATGCATAGCCAAGTTGGAGTGGACAATTACGTCAAAGCCGTACAAGAGGCACAGAAATTGGGTGGCAAGCTCGAGTTTGGTGGAAAGGTGAAACTTCAAGTTACTAAATGTAAAAAATCAGCTTCCTACAGTGGATTTCTTGTTCCAGGTCATTGACAGAGAAGGCTTCTTCGTGGAGCCCACGATCATCAGTGGACTTCCACATGACTCCCCTGTCGTTCTCAGAGAAACCTTTGCTCCAATTGTCTACGTCCTCAAAGCTCGCAGTGTCGATGAAGCCATCAAATGGAATAACAGGGTAGACCAAGGTCTCTCTTCTAGTATTTTCACTCAAAACATCTCCAAAGTCTTCCAGGTAAATTCAACTCCAGCATCCAGTGTAACAGTGTAACACTATGAATGTAATTTTTTGTTCCAGTGGTTGGGCCCCAAGGGATCCGACTGTGGGATTGTCAATGTGAACATCCCCACCAGTGGTGCTGAAATCGGTGGTGCCTTTGGAGGCGAGAAACACACCGGAGGTGGACGAGAGTCAGGATCGGACTCATGGAAGCAGTACATGAGGAGGTCAACCATTACCATCAACTACTCCAAGGAGTTGCCACTCGCTCAAGGAATCAAATTCGAGTAACACCATTTGACTGACTGGCTCGAATAAATAGAGCAAAAGCAGCTCATGAGCTCATTTAATTACAGAGTGAACCCATATATTTTGGACAAGTGTTGTATTAGGTCTGCCTTCTCGGTTTCTGGCAGGAAGCAGGATCGAGCGGCGTTAAAATTCTAAAAGAATTTAATTTAGGTTCATGTCTTTACGAATTTGTAGCAATATTGCTTACAGCCTTCACGAAGTGGTGTTCCTTGAGACCCCAAGCTCGTAAGAGATTGTACTCGTCATCCAGTTGACTTCCGGTTATCGTAGGGTCATCCGTACTGATGGAAATGTTAAAATCATCCTCGAAGAATCTGTTCGAGAAACACTGCTTACACAAAGTTTATCAAAAGACTATAAAAGCTTACTGGACAATTGGATGTGGAAGTGTCGTTGGCAAAACGGAACCTGTCAAGAGACTTGACCATGGACAAGTTTCCAGATGAACACGATCCTTTTGTATCCTGTCGTAAGCACTTTTGTCAGTTGTGAGTCGGTAGCCATGTCCAATCCGCATCGCATGGAGCTTGTCAACGGCATGCGTCACCATACTTCCGTCCCCGGATTCACCAGAATGGATCGTCCTTGGGATTCCAAGGTGCGTCGCTTCCTTGCAGAACTGCACCACTTCGTCTGTCTTCATTGTGTCTTCTAGAAAATAAAATGAGATCAATGAGTAAACTAAGTTCTGGGAGTATGCTGTGAAAATGACCTGCTGCAGTGTCCGCATATCCGGCAACATCAACGCCAATAATTCTGCCAGAGTGGAAATTGTAATCAGAAACAATTTCAAGCGTCTGTTCAAACCAATGATCGGGACGGCCTCGAATTACACAAGCAATGAGGTAGCCTTTTGTCTTGAATTCCAACTGACCTCGCTCCAGTCCCTTTATCAAGGCCCTTGTCACATCCCACACTGCCGTCTTTGATTGAGCATCATCTTCCACCTTAACAGAATAATCAGCTTCACATTTCTCATTGCTTTCACTACTCGCCTTACGACGTGCTTCGGAAGGAGAAGATGCGGAGAGAACCTCGCTTCGAAATGTGCAATTCCTTGGTTTGACGAATCCTCGACAGCTTCATACGCAAGACGTTCGATCGCTTTGCAGTCCCCACTGCAAAATAATTTATAGTTTTCCTCCCTGTGTTTGAGCTATTATTTAAACTTACAGGAATGGGTTGAGAATGGTGTCAAATCCTTGGAGGAAGTTGGCCAAACTGACGCCATGTTTCACAACTAAAAATTCCTTGAGGGCAAGCAGTGACCCATCACCGGGAAGTGGGAGGCCCTTTGCCCTGAAAAAAATTTTAATTACATTTTCGATTTTAGAAGGCAATTCTTCCGATTTACTTGGACAATTCGTAAATCGTTTCATGGCGAGCGCATCCATCCAAATGAACATGGAGTTCCACCTGAACAAAAACAAGGTTAAGGTTTACAAATGTCCCACAACAAATTAGAATCAATGGCTTCCTTACTCGCGTCAACTGTCGTGTCACCGCGTACGGTAAGTATGGTCGCAGTCCTCGCTGTACTCCCTGCATTGCTCTTTTTCAGCTGAAGGAATGAACTGGCAATCGAAAAATTAAGCTAAAGCACAACAAACGCTTTGAGTGTTGGTGTTACCATTGGTTAGGTATGAAGAAATGCTTGCCACAAGACCACGAACTCTTGACATTGATAAGATAAAAATTCAAGTTCAGAGATTCTGACGCAAATCAAATTATTATTCCAAATTGGGAAACAATTTATTCATAACACTTGATTTGATTAAGAATTCAAATTTTTCACTTATTGCATTTTTTGGAGTAGTAGTCACAGACTTTGGACAAGTCGTTTGGATTTTGTGGCTTGAAATCAAAATGTTGCATCGCCTTGTCAATACTAAAGTAATGCGTTGAAGCTGTTTTGTAGATTTCAGCCAGAGCGAGGAGTGGGTCAAAATCCCAGAAGCGAGAGAGCAGCGAATGAAGGAAGAGGATGAGATAGGCTCCGAACCACACAAGAAACATGGGTACCGTTTTGGTCTTGGGCACTGTGTGACCCATGGATTCGAGGAAAGGACGGAAGTAGTCGTACGAATTGATAGGAACTCCGTCACTGATGAAGTAGGCCTCACCTCCGAGGCGATCTGGCTTTTCGAGAAGGGCAATGGACGCCTTCACATGAGCCTGTACAGTGTTCTCTATTCCGGCGAACTGAACGAGTGAATCTCCATAACCAAAGCGGAAAATGAACAACGGCCAAGTCCTTTTGACTCGAGGGAGATGTCTGCGTTCTTTTGGACCAATAACACCACCGAGTCGAAGCGCGCATGTCCTCAATGACACGCCCGGGGCTCGTGTCGCTTTCCCGTCTGTCGCCAAAACAAGCTGCTCCGCAATTGCCTTCGTACGGGAGTAATGGTCAAGGTGTCGATGAAGAGGGTAGTAAGGAAGGCTCTCGTCACCGTTGATGATGGCCTCACCACCGAAAACGACGTTGAAAGTGCTCGTGTAAACCAAGCCCCGGGCACCCACAGAACATGCAGCTGAGATGACGTTCCGTGTACCCTGGATATTGATGAGCTCTGTTTTGTCCCAATATTTTGGCATTTGTTGCTTCCCAGACATTCCGTACGACACTGGAAAAATTCAAATACTTTTTATACTAGTACTGAAAAGAAATATAATGGCTTACCACAGTGAATGACACAGTCGACCCCTTCCAAAGCATGTGTCATTGACTCCAGACAGAGGATATCGCCAGTCACAAAACGTGCCTTGTCCCTGTTCTTCCTGAATTCTAAAATAGCGTCTGCATCCTCGGCCCATTCCTCATCCGGAGTTGAAATGTCATAAAGAATAACAGAGTGACCCTTGGTAATCAAATCAACTCCGATGTGATAACCGACGTAACCTCCACCGCCAATAATTCCAAACAACATCCTCAAAATGTCGGAAATTGTCCACGAGAATATAGCTAAGAGTATCCACTGGCACTACGTGCACCTTAGCTTGCCAACTAATACTTTTGAATTGAAGTTACCCTTATTTCAAGTGGAAATAAAATACTGGTCAAAAGTTTCCCCTCGGCCAATGCGGTTGCTTGTTGAAGCTGGATAACAGCTGAAGAAGTTAGCCTTCCTTCAATGGAAAAACCTGTTATCTTATCTATTTTTTTTGATTTGGCTATAGAGTACTGACAGCGAAGCACTGCTTTTAGAATGACTTATAAAGTCCCTGTTCTAAATTAATAAGGTAGACATTTTAATTGTGTACAAATTCTCATACGTCAAACCAGTACTTTTAGGAAACTTAGAAAAGACAATGACGTTTTATGAAGTCCTCAGTCAGCGTTCGGCTCACAGCTCTGGATTAATGAGATGTTGTCGCCTTTGAGAAGTACTCGACCTGAAAAACAAAAACATTTAAGTTCAGTTAGAGAAACAGACAATTAAAGTCGACCGTTCACACCGTTCACATTAATAAGAATACCAAGGACCAGTATAAGAACAAAAAATTCGAAACTGTGAAATAACACACCCATTTTTCACGGACACAAGCCATTAACTTGCACAACAAAAGTCAATTGACTTATATATAAACCCAAAATAAGCGGTGCTTTGATAATTAGAGTTCTTGACACTGACACATTAACTTTTAACTTACCAAGCTGAAGTCGCTCATCCGTCTTCATAATGACTTCACAGGCATCATCCAGAACGATGTTCATGTACTCATCAAAGCCTATGATGATCCCCTCCATTCGCATCTTGACATTCTCGTAAAGCCAGACCTGGACCCTTGAACGATTCTGAAGGTATCGGAAAATGAGGTTGATGGGTTGTACCATCACCTTCTGAACCTTCTGCGTGGGTTTAGACATGTTGACCTCGATCAGCTGCAACGATTAACCTGTCCACAAACTACTCTAGTTATTACACAATTTAGTACAAAAAAGTAAAGCTTAATTAATTACCAATTTAGCCGGTACGCAAGTGAAAAACTTCTGATTCTTCTGAGCAAAGGGAAGTCGACGACAGTCTGTGGTGAACCTCAATTTTTTATGACTGATGAGACTGTCAGAGAGAAATGTGAATATCGAGGCCTAACAAAAGTTAGGATTTCTGAGTCCAAAGAAGTTAAGCTGGGACCCTCGTTTTTTAAACAAATAATCGCTGCTTAAAATCCTTCGATTTTTGCGCTTTTCTACGTATTTATACAAAACCGTATGAGGAGCGTATTTCTGGTTTATTTATAAGGGACTCTGGCTTATACGGTGTAGGATGTCGGCTGGCCTCTAGCACTGAAATTTTATTTTCGGGAAATTACGCAGTTTACGCTAAAACCCGCAAACTTTTATTAGAATATGACCACAGTAGTTTTGCAATCATAGAGCCTGCATTATTTTCAGAAATGTAAGGCCAGCGTTTAAAAAAGTGAAGTTCAGGGCTGGGTCCTAAATAATCAGGGCTCAATTATTCAGTTACTCAAAAACAAGGTACTCTTAAAAACTCAAATATTTTAGAACCGTACTGAAAATTACTGGTTCCAAATCAATTTCCTCAGACTTGCAGAGTCCGATTTTGGTTAGATTGAGTACTAAATAATCGGGATTTACCACAGACTGACTGAGGCGAGGCGGAATTGAGGCTTTTTTTTCGAAGGGATGCAAAGCCAGAAAAGATTTCGAGGCATAATTTGGACTTGGTGGGTTGAAAAAGACCAGAGTTGAGGCACACTCATCCAATTTGAACACAATAGATAAACTAGAAGAACAGAAAAAGTGCTGGAAAACAATGAAGTTATTTTTAATTTATTGCGTCAAAAACAAGTGGAAATAGAAATCCCGTTTACATTATTTACTTGCTCAAACTTTGTAAATGTAAATCTGCGAGCTTATGCCTATTTAGCCGTCCATTTCTTACTTCTTTTTCCAGTTCGAAACTCGTCAATCATCACTTCCAGCGAAATCAACTCAAGGCTCGTAGGCTGCTGGTTGAGTCGTAAATTACTAAAGTTAATGCGTAACTCTTAATTCTAATTGTACAGCGTTAACACTCATTAAGAAAACGATTGCATTACATCATTTTTTTTTTTGGTTTAAATTAAATCAACAATTCCGAGTTCTGGCCAGTTAGACATTGAGCCTTATACCGGGTATAAAACATGAACTACGAGACTAAGCTATTCACATTTGTAATGTTTATGTATCGGATTGTTTTTTTTTTTTCTTTTTTGAGTTTTAGAATTTTATACCTTTAGACCGCTGTTTCTCCCAGAACCTCCTCGTGCGAGCTCTTAGAATAATAATTGACGCGTTACGGCCCGGGGAAGCGAAAAGGGACGTTGTGGGACACAGGTCGTTGCTACTTTTAAAGTTTTGTAGAACCCTTTTACCATGCACAAATTACAAAACCAAAATAAAGCTGATAAGAGTCTACACCCTCAAATTAAATCAGTAAACCAAAACAGAGTAGCGAAATAATGTTAAATTTATAAAGAGTGTGTAGCCAAGAATGTCCTAATCCCAATAATTTCTTCCCAGCGACCCTGAATTCAGTTGTATAGCAATATTAAGCTGCTGGGAAATATGATAGTACCTTGTGAGCGCTCAGAAATACATTCAGCCGGAGGATTCTAAAATTAAAACCCCTAATTGGTATTGTATAATGGCAACAAAAATCCCCGTGTCCCTTTCCGACGTGTCCCTTCTCGGTTCCCCCGAGTAGGAAGCGTCCTAAACGTTTTGCGATTAAAAATCTAAATGTAGGCTATAGTTCCATGTCACGTGCTTCATCTTCGCTGTAATCCGACATTGAACTTTCATCGGAGGATAAGTTTCCACCCTGCTTCTTTTCAGCTGATTCTTGCTCTTGCTCTTTGATAGCATCCTCTGTTGCATATTTTCGAACATATTCTGAAAAGTAAGAATAACATTTGAATGCATGAAAACAAATCAGGCGGCTCCTTTTTAAAAACAATGATTGCATACCGGAGACCTTCTTTTTATATTCTTCAGGCTTGTGGAGGTACATTGCAGCCGCATCACCGTTCAGCGGATCAATCGGGTTTGGGTATGTAAGCAATTGAGGAAGAAAAGATTCGAAGATGTTGGACAGATCTGTTAAGAAAGAAGTAGAATGAGTATTATATTTTTGGCTTTGTTTGGCTTTTTATCTCGTTCCGAGTCATCCGGAAAAACTCCTTACCATACAGAGCCGTCCAAGCTTGATTAATGACGTCAAGGCACACCGTCCCAGAAACTTCGTCAATGTTTGGGTGGTAGACTTTATTCATAAAGCCAATTGAAGGTGACTTGAAGGGGTAGTGCTCTGGCAAGTGAACTCGAACTTTCCAAATGCCACCTTCATAAGGGGCTAAAATCAAAACAAAAAATCATTTACAATGCTAATTCTGTTTCAAAGTTGCTGATTGCGAGCACGCATAAAACTATATTCCAGTGTAATAAATGAGGAAGGTATACAAAAACACACACAAAGGAGTCGGAGCTAATTAGGAAAGTAGGTCAACTTAAGCTTACTTCCAAGTGGCCCATAAAACTTCACGCAAAATTCATTGAGTCCGCCAAGAATGGTCACTTCATGTTTGGATTCAATGCTGCAAAAAAGAACAAAATCATTGTTAGTTAATGACAGATCAACGACAGCATTGAACCTCAAAGTTGAGACTAATTGGTCTCTCTTTGACTTTACGCACTGTTAACTACATGGTAATTGATTTCATAATAGGGATTTGACGCACTTAAAAAGCCTTATACTCTCGTTTGACTTATTCCTTTCCAAGTTAGCATGCACAGGTTCCAGTTTTTCCAGCTTTCCTTGTTATATAATTTAAAAGGCTGTGCCATTACTTTAAAGCGAAGTTTAACGCCCATGATATGTTTACATTTTGATTTCCAAATGGGTAGGGACAAAGAACCAATAAAAATTAGCTAAACAAAAGGCAGTTTAGAGGTATAGTAGTGGGTTTTTCAACATTCGTTTGCTAACTAACATGCTAACATTCCTGATTACGCAAATAAAAGTTGTAGCTCTTATCGATTTCGTTTATATTCCTGCTTATTCCAGCATTGGTATTTCCGCCTAAGTGGCTCCTTGTTATCAAGCTCCCAGTTCTCCTCATTGAAAAAGTTCATTTACTCTGCGTTGTGCGAAGGTGACCTCACAGAGCAGGTTCACTCTGAGAAATCAAACTACGACTTTTCTCCATTTATATGCGAAATGAACAACGCCAACGCCAGCACACGTGGTTCACCCTAATCGCACAATTTACCACACGAAATAATATCCTTTCCTGCGGTGGTAATTTTGCACTTTTATCAATGTCAGAAAATGGACGAGTGATTCATTAGTCAGATTAAAAATCTCTACGCATATGCCAGCACATCATCCAGATTAGGTTAATAAACGCACTTGTGAAAAGTCAATGACTTTATTCCAGCACTAGCGGGTTCATTCACTTCCCATAACCACATGAGATACTTCCCAATTATTTACTACGGACACTTTATGCATGTGACCTCCCCTTATTTTGCCAAATCCCTAATGTACATACAAAGATTGACATGGTACCATGGCAGAGGTTATAACTTACAGTTTGATGACATCCGTGTCCATTCTTCGTTTGCCAGCACTTGGTGATGACATTGTGACTCGTGTGCACTGTACGTCTCTATTTACTTTGTTTATAATCCGAGTAGAAGTTTGATTGACCTTGGGCTGAACTCCTCCTGGGAAGACAAGGAGGATCAGCTGATTCCAATCACACCAACACCAGCTCAGAGAAGACCCTCTGCTCTGGCAATTGCCACCACTCAATTGCTACCTATGGTCCAGCAAAACAAGAACAAGTGACGAGACTGAGGTCAAAGTTGAGTTTGTTGTGATGAGAGGAGCTCTGTAGACCACTGTAGACAGGTAGGCTTGTGCTGTGCAAGAAGTGAATCGACACTGAATCCTTTCACTCACTCGTGGGCTCTTTCTGTGGCTCTCTTCACAGACTCCCTCCTGCCTCTTCACGGCACTGGGTGACCCAATTTCAAAACAAAGACAACACGCACAAACATTAAACACGCTCAAACAAACACAAAAATAAAAATATTCTCAAACCAAAATTTTTATAATAATAATAATAATTTTTAAATATTTTTATATTTAATTAGTTTGGAAAATATGGAAAACTGTAAAAAAAAAAACATAATAAATCACAACGATTACTTGCTTTAATTGTACACTTTCATGTTTTTTCATCATTTCACATTCAAAATTTTTAATTTGAAAACTTGCTTTGAAAGCACTTGAATAAACTTAAATTAGAGTGGAACTATCATTGCTATCATTAATGTGGGATTTATTTAAAACTAAAATAAAATAAACTAAATAAATAAATTAAAGATGCTGACAAACATATCATGTCTATAAGTTTAAATTCTGGTTTTCTTTTATTAATGCAAGTGCAATGGTATTTCAGATATTTATCATATCAATCAATCATTAGAATCAATAGCCTGTCCTCCAGTAAAATTCTAGTAATATAATATAGAAAATGATTTTCATCTTCAAGAGAGACACTTTGATGTTGGATTCAGAGGTGTCCTCTTATTTAATTGTTACTTACAATACTGGAAGCCGGAATGTCAAATTAGTAGTGTTATGTAGTTTATTAATTAATTTAATTATGTTTCCTGTATAAAATAATAATTTTCCTGTAATAAAAATGTAATAAAGAAAACTAAAAATGACAATACGTCGTTTTTAGTTATTACATTGCTCCAAACTTTTATTGCTTTTAATTAAATTTGTTAGGTAATTAACTATAAATAAGATTATTTTATGATCGTTTGAGTGGAGGAAGCGTAGCTGTTGTTCATATGGATGTTACAAAGGGGATGTTGAAAAATGTGCGTATTATGACATGACATCCCCTTTAGTTCCTTCGGCCCACTTCGATTCTCCTCGCTGAAACACAAATACAAGAATTAATCGCCGTTGGGCATCAAACGTGTCTAAGCTTAAAAATAGATGAAAGTGCCAATAAACTTTTGATTTTGAAAGAGATGGAAGGAATTTCATATTATTTATTTAAATTGTGGAAATTGGTTTGCATCAATGTGTAAAGTATAAGTTTTTAATTGTTGTGGTGCCGTAGTGTGTGTGGTGTTGTTTGGTTTATTTCCTTGTGTTTTCCATGCTGTTGAGAATCGGCGGAATTGCGGAAGCGCAGTTCCTCCTCCTCCGGTATCCGACCAATCCCCGTCGTGTCAGTTGACTCTTTTCCTTTTCATAAGGAGAGAGGGAAGAAAACCCGCCAGGGCCAGTTCCTTTCCTTTTTCCCTTTTTTCATTCTTTTCTTCCTTCCAGTCAGTCTTCCTTTCCATCTTGCGATGACGAGTTATCCAGTCATTCCTCCTCCGCAGCCACTTTGCTTGCAAAGGAAACCAATCATCAATCCACCACCAATGACTGGCTCATCAAACAAAAAGTCAGCACCGGAAGCAGTGCCGGAAGTACCAGAAGTCATTTCGGATGTCTACATGAAAAAGACTTATATCCGTGGCCGCTTCTTGGGAAAGGTAAGTTATGGCTACTTTACTTACTTGCTAGTACCCGGCTATTACCAGTCTATGGACACTGGGGTTCTTGGATGGGTTCTTGGATTGGAACGGGTATCTTCATAGGTTGGATTCTCACGTGTCTTTTGATCCAGTTTGTACGGGTCAAATGACATCAAAGGACCCCAGTGTTCCTGGGGTCACTGCATGTGACCATGCATGAATACATGTTGAAGTGTGAAGTAATGTATGAAATCTTATTCTAAAGGGTGGCTTCGCACGATGCTATGAAGTACGGGAGTCGAACACCAATGAAATATTTGCGTGCAAAGTTGTCAGCAAGACGCTTTTGGTGAAGCAGCATCAGCGGGACAAAATGGCTCAAGTAAGATCTTATTTTTAAGTAAAAGTTTTAAAAATTGAGTACCATTTCCTCCAATTTTAGGAAATCAGTATCCATCGTGAGCTGGCACACGAGTTCATCGTCAAGTTTTACTCATTTTTTGAGGATGACTTGAACGTGTATGTCATTTTGGAACTCTGCACCAAAAAGGTACAGTTCATCTATAGAAGAAGGATATGATAATAAAAGATTTGTATTACATTAAAATCTTATTTCCAATTTCCTTAGAGTCTCATGGAACTTCAAAAACGTCGTCGTGTTCTCACTGAACCGGAGGCCCGAATGTTTTTCCACCAAATAATTCTGGCTCTCTCTTACCTCCACGAAACGAAAGTGATTCATCGAGATCTCAAACTGGGTAACATTTTCATCAACGAGGATATGAATCTCAAGATTGGAGATTTCGGATTGGCTACACTTTGTGAGCGTCAGACAACCAAGCGATTGTAAGCTAAACAACTTTTTTTATGATTGAATAGTTTGTTTGACAATTTATTTTATATTTTTGTGATATTTAGCACCCTTTGTGGAACACCAAACTACATTGCTCCAGAAGTTTTGGTGAAACGTGGTCATAGCTTTGAAGTTGACATTTGGTCAAGCGGGTGCATTTTGTAAGTTTGCATTATTAGTTAAACTTATTATTTAAAAGGTAAACTAACTGCGACATTCTTTAGGTACACGCTGCTTCTTGGACGTCCACCGTTTGAAACGAATTCCCTGAAGGATACGTATAGTAAAATCCGAAAGGGAGATTACGTTGTTCCTGCTGGCAAGATTTCCGCTCCAGCCCGAGCTTTGATTGGTAGAATGTTGCAAGTGGACCCTGCTGTTCGTCCTACTGCCCGACAAGTGCTCAACAGCGAATTCTTAACCAAAGGTACAAAGAATTAACACCCTTTAACGCCTCAAGTTAAGTTAAAAACTGAAATTACATAAATTTGTGTATTAGGATTCATTCCACGCTCTCTGCCGAGCTCTATTTTGACAATGCCCCCACGCTTCGATCCCAAGCGGGACGAGAATCGTCCAAGTGCTCCCAAGCGTTGGCCACTAGTGGAACAGAATCCTCCAGCTGTGCAATCTCCAGGAGGTAGTCAAGCTCTCGTAGGCAAAGGCGTGCGTAGCGGCGAAGGATCACTTGCTTACAAGCACCCAACGACGCAGTACATGAGGAACCTTTTGCAGCAGTTGACGGATCTTCTTGGTACAAACCCACAGGATAAAAACTTCCAATTCACAGGTAAAACATCAATTGGGGATCAATGAATAATTTCTAGAACCTTTTCATTGGTGGCTTTTCATTTCCAATTATTGCAATACTTTTTAGACGAGACTGAAGATCCTTCTGCTGCTCCGTTGCTCTGGATTGCAAAGTGGGTTGACTACTCGGACAAATATGGATTTGGCTATCAGCTCTCTGATGATTCCATTGGCGTCAGTTACAATGACACAAGCAAAATTATTTTGCTTCCGGATGCATCCAACATGCAGTACATTGATCGAGCTGGGAACGAACATTTTCATATTCGAGATCGAGCTCCAATGGATCTTCAAAAGAAGCTTAAGCTTCTCAACTACTTCCAGCAGTACATGTCCGAGAATTTGCTCAAGGTGAGGCCTGCGTCCCTTTTATTTATTCAAAGCCAAATTAATCATTTTCTAATTTTTTTCATTATATTTTCAGGCTGGTGGTAACGGAAAGAAGCCGGACTATTCCATGGCTCGTCTTCCCAATTTGTGGACTTGGTTTCGTACATCCCGTGCTGTGGTTATGGTTCTCACCAATGGTACCGTCCAGATCAACAACTTCAAAGACCATTCCAAGACCATCCTTTGCCCACTTCTTGGAGCCATTACGACCCTGGAGCCCCATTACCCAATGAAAACTTACCGCTTCTCCACTTTGGAAACTCATGGCTGCACTCAGGATCTATTGGAACGAATGAAATACGCCGTCGAGAAGGTACAGAGTCTCCTCGAGTCTTTTCCAAACAAACCCGAGAACTCAATTTTTGTTGAAAATAATTAGATTTAGGTGTAGAAGTTGTTATACATCAATGTATAAATAACGAGAACAATCCTTTTTAACTGAAGTTGAACATTACTGTTTTTTTCCCCAAACTTAAACCTTTCTTTACAGTAAAGCAAGCGAAATTATTTTTTTACAGCTTAAGGCAAACAACACTTTCTAAAGATAAATGTCTTTCTGCTGTCTTTCATTTTGTCATCTGAATAAAGCATTGTCCCCTTTCGTTTCAGCTTCGAGTTATTTTGATGACGAAACCAGAAAGGCCAAAGACTGCTGGGGTCCGAACTGAACCGTCAAATGGAAACTAAACTATCTTACCTCAGCAACATCAAAAATCCTACACTCGTCTAAAATTCAGATATGCTTGGTTCCTACGCAACCAAGCTCCCAAACAAAATGTCCATTCCACATTTGCAGCGCTCGTCGTTCGTCAATACTGTACTTTATTCTTCAGCTTAGTTACATTCTTATTTAAATTACGTTTGTAAACGGCCTTTCTGTAAATTTATCGTTTCTCTACCCTTATTTCCAACCCCATTTGTCTCATTTCTTACTTTTTCAATACTATTTTGATAGCCCCAGAGAAACAACATGGTAAGCTAATTCCTATTTTGCAGACACATTTTACAATTAATTTAAATTATAAAAATTCTTTGAAACTGAAATTAAAATTACAAGTGTTTTCACCTTGTGATTCGGAACGGATATTTACCTCAGGTTTTCAGTTTGTAAATCATTTTGAACTTTCAAGGGTCTGCTCTCTCTTCTAAAGAAGCTTGCTGCTCATTCCTCAACTAGCGGTGGAACGACCCAGTTCAGAATTCTACTGCTGGGTTTGGACAACGCTGGTAAAACGACGCTTCTCAAAATGCTGGCCAATGAGACCGACGAGCTGACCAAGACAAGTCCAACGAGAGGGTTCAATGTCAAAACAGTCCAGACTGAAGGGGGCTTTCGTCTCAACGTTTGGGATGTCGGGGGTCAACGCAACATCCGCCCTTACTGGACCAACTACTTGGAAAATGCAGATGCCTTGGTCAATAAACTTCAAAACCCAAAAACTTCCCTTTTCCCCAAAACTAATTTCTATATCCATTCCAGATCTACGTTATTGACAGCGCTGACCGAAAGCGTCTCCAGGAAAGTGGTGAAATCCTCTTTGACTTGCTGGACGATGAGAAAATGAATGGAGTTCCACTGATTGTCTTCGCCAATAAGCAGGATCTCTCGGATGCTGCAAATACTGCCGAAATTGCTCGTTCGCTTAATTTACACACAGTCAGAGACAGGGCTTGGCAAATCCAGGGATGCTCTGCCGTCACAGGCGAAGGGGTCAAGGTAATGTCATGATGAATGGCTCTTCTACACCTGGAGGCCTGCAAGAGCATTTCAACATTTATATTTATTCCAGGACGGGGTGGAATGGATACTTCGGACAGTACGGAAGAAATAGCAGCGGTGGCTGGAAACTTAAATATAATATGGAGGAAGTCGTGTAAATGGAGGAGAGATCCGTGTCCTTATAGAGGGTTTAGGAGTAACATATTTTGTCCAGATGCAGACAGATCTTCCCGTCGTCGTTTGTTCCTTTAAATTACTTTGTCGGTGTAATTAGTTACTTTTAATAATTGTCCAGTATCCAATTGTCAGTTCAGAAGAGAATGGTAAAATGCGTGGGTCTTTGGGATGATTGAGGAAAAGGAGGATGCGGTGGATGGTTTATTTCCGGGTCTTTTCCAATGATTGTATTGTGAAGAATAAGGCCTTGATGTACTTGAAATGTTAGAGCAGGATTCCTTCACATGACATATGAATTGACTTTGACCTTTCGTAACTTGACCCCTGGACACGGACTGGAGCTGTGTTTCATCTCAGCTCCAGGCATGGACCAGAAAAAACCAACGGAAAGCTTCAGTGTGGCCGGAGACCTAGGTGTGAGAGGACGGTTTTTTCCATGCAAAACAACTGTTGCAACTTCGACGTAACTTTGTGAAGAAGTGACGGTACGAGACGTGTTCATTTGGACAATTGTGCTTCGTCACTTGACTATGTGATTAACCGTCAAGTCATCAATTACACACAGATCAGTAAAGTCAGGTTTCAGACACTAGAAAGGAGCTAAAAAGTACTCCTGACACTCCCCTCTCTGACCCCTGTACTCTGGTCAGAATGGCCATTTTAGAAACAATTCTTCTCCTCATCCTTATAGTACCAGTGTCCTTTTTCATTGCAACGGTCTTTGTACTCGCTGCCCTTGGAAAATCACTAGGATTCAGAAGGAAATACGTCGAATTCCTCCTATACATATTCGAGGTAAGAAGGATTGAAATTGGGATAAATTGATTCCGAGGTCATCGGATTTAATAATTTGGAAACTGCTCATTTTTTCTACCGGCAATTTGGGAATCCCCGAATTTTCCAGGACAGTGTGTATTACGGCTTCATTGTTGGCTGGGATTGTTTACGGTAGACACGAGGGTTTGATAGCCGTGTAGTTAATTTCACACTTAATTTTTATATAAGCTTCTTTTGGCATTGATCTTTTTATTTAATGAGGTAGACAGAGTCACATTGTAAAGCTATTGCAATTGTATAAGGATAATTTGCATGCAGAGTAAAATGTGAAGGACAAGGTCAAATCCATATAGCGTCCTTTTCTTATGTCGATGATCTTGCATCAACTGCCTCATTTATGACTTATTGTAATCCCTTGCAAGCCTCATAGATACTCTCCTTGTGGATAATATTTGGAATTAATCATAAAGTTAAAAAAAGTAAAGTCTGGGTCAAAATGAACTCTAAGAAGGTTAGCTATACCCCTTTTGGAATGGGAAATTGATGGCTAAAATGAAGGTTCAAAGGTGTGATGTGGGTCATTTTATTAGAACGCATATGGCATCGGTAGGTCTACAAGGCTGGAAATTAACTGCTTTGCGTTGACTAAAGGCTGGAGAATCAGGTTTTCTATAGCTGATTACCACGTGGCTCGTCAGAGTCCATGTGCTTGTCAATCCTTCCAAATATTCCAGGACATGAGGACATTTTACTAACTATTCAAACCAAAGAGCTAATGGACGTCAGAGTTAGCACATTCTGGGAAATTACTTAATTCCAATGGTCCTTCACACACCCTGGAGTTCACTGATTTTCGCTTTTTCAAGTCAAGTGTATGGTGAAACTTAAACACTCTGCATGAAAATTGCTGTAATATTGCTTTTATCAATTCCTGACCTGGTTAGAGTACATCTGGACTGGAGCTATCCTAGATTAATAAGCACTTCTTGCTAAATTTAGTTGGGAATGTTGGGATAATTCATTTCAATGGGATGATTAAGAGGAATCAATGCACTTTCCATTTGTCCTTGACAAAAGGGTGGCAGTGGAGTTCCAACTTTGGTTATGATATCCATCAATCTGATTAACTCATCGGTGTTTTTTTCATTTGTTTATGTAGTATGGGAAGAAGCGGATTGAACATGCTCAGAAAGTAAAGGAAATGGACAGAGATCAAGGCTACGATGACTACGTCAATGAAGATGACAACTGCAACAGAAGAAATACAACTGACAACAAATCAGAATCAAATACAACAAGCGTCTTTGAAGAAACGAAACGTCGCATTAGTTTTACAGAGGCAAATGGACCTCGGATACGAAGCCGAAATTCTTCATCTTATTCAGTATGAATTAGACATTACACATTAGATACGGTGAACAGGTGAACTGACGATACTTTTTTCAGGATTGCGGTGGAGTGTTATCCGAAGAAAGGGCCGACTTTGCATTTTCCGATGTCTTTGAGTTCGTTCAGTCTGGAATCGAGGCAATCGTAGAGGATCAAGTGACCCAAAGATTTGTTGCAGAAGAACTAAAGGTGAGAGCTTGGAAACCGGAAAATGATTGTGTGGGAGATGAGTGCCTTTCAGACTGTGCAGATTAATTTGTTTTTTGACAACTCAAGGGCGTCTACGCCTTGGCGTCTTTGGCAAGTTATACTAGTTTTATGGGAAAAAGGTGAAAATCAAACACTCCATGGGATTAGCTTTTGTCTACAGGAGCAAAGTACACGGTCCAAACTACAAAGTTGAGAGGCAAACGTGAATTTTAGTGTCTAAGGGCAGTTATCTGCAACGTGACTGGAGAAACCCATTGTGTTCTGGTGTTTATCGATGATTTATTTTTGTTTTCAGTCGTGGAATTTGCTGACTAGGACGAATCGACACTATGAATTTATTTCATGGAGATTATCCCTGATCTGGGTCGTTGGCTTCTTCCTGAGATATTTTGTCATGCTTCCATTTCGTGTCGCCATTTGTTTTGTTGGGGTGAGTTATTCCAAAATATGGTATATTTTACGAGTAATGGGACAATCACTGTATTGGCAAATTACAAGCGTCTCTTAGCATTTTTCTCGCCTGTCACCACAAATAACTTCTCTACCAACAGTTTTCTTTCAATTTAAGTGTGAAATAGGAAGAAAGGTCAAGAGGTATTGGGCAAATAACACGTGAGGGTCATGTGGTTATGGCATTGGGATGGGATTGGGAAATGGATTTCTAAAACTCAGAGAAATAAGCTTCATGGTGATTGGTATAATCTAACATTTGCTTTATCTATCCTTTCCCTATGAAACAGACTGGGATCCTGACGACATTGACGTTCTTCATTGGACTGCTGCCGGATAATTGGATGATAAAAAAGAAGTTAAACAACCACGCTTCCAAGTTCTCCTTCCGCCTTTTATCCCGTGCTTTCTCGGCCATTGTGACCTATCACCAGATTGAAAACAGACCCCGGAAGAATGGAATATGTGTGGCCAATCACACTTCACCAATTGATGTCGTCCTTCTTGCTTGTGACACTTCATACGCACTGGTTAGATTCAACGACTCTCCTTCCCCTGTCGCATGCTGCTTTGCTTGCTTTGCTTCGGTTGAACACCAGAGTTTTAGACCTGGTCAGTTGATCATTTCGTTTTCCAAATTCAAGGTTTCTTTTCTCACGATCTCGACTGGAGTTGTGGGAGTCATCCCACACCAGTTTTCAAATCTGCGACGCCGTCTCTACAATGTGGCTTGCCTCAATGCATTTGGGATTCTGTCCTGGTCAATATCTGCCGTTGTCAAGTACCATGATACCGAAAACAGGCCCGGGGGATGGACCGTGGGCGTCGATGGGAAGCCAATGAAAGGCAGTGAAGGCGGAGGGGGGATTTGTGTGGCAAATCATACTTCCCCAATAGATGTTTGCGTATTAGCTGTTGATAATACGTATGCTATGGTAAATCATTTCTAATTTGTCTATAAAATTGAATTATTGGATGAATTGTTTTTTACACGCTTGTGTTGTCAAACGCATACTTGCTTATTTTGGCCCCTCTTTAATTATTTACTATTTTGGGTAATTTCTAAAATAATATTGGGATGTACAGATTGGTCAAGTGCACGGTGGATTTCTGGGGATTCTTCAACGAGCGCTTGGACGAGCTTCTTCACATATTTGGTTCGAAAGGTCGGAAATGAAAGACAGAGAAGCTGTAGCGAAAAGGTAAAAAGTTTGAAAAACGTTTATCATTTCCCATATTTTACGTCTTTTTGTTTTAGATTAAAAGAGCACGTTGAGGACTCGAGCAAACTTCCAATCCTAATATTTCCCGAAGGTACATGTATCAACAATTCCGCTGTGATGCAATTCAAGAAAGGGTCTTTTGAAGTCGGCGGAGTAATTTACCCAGTAGCCATTAAAGTAAGACTGCTAGTTTACAGACTAATGTCGTTTCATATTAAAAAAAATATATTTTTTCCCTACCAGTACGATCCTAGATTCGGTGACCCGTTTTGGAATTCGCATGAATATTCAATGCTTCAGTATCTATATCTTATGATGACAAGCTGGGCAATAGTATGCGATGTCTGGTACCTCCCACCGATGACCCGTCTTCCTGGAGAACCCTCTGTAGACTTTGCAAATCGAGTAAGTTCCAGGTTCCATGAGGGAAATGGCGTGTTTGAAACTAATTATACCAATTTATGTGTCTCTAGGTTAAATCTGAGATTGCCAAGAAAGGTGGCCTTGTGGATTTGGACTGGGATGGCCAGTTGAAACGAGCTCCAGCCAAACGGGAATGGAAAGAGAAAGAGCAGTTGAAATATTCCAAAAAGTTTTCTCGTTCTCCGCGACATATCGTCCCACCTGCAGAGAGTAAAAACGATAATCCCAATCCAAGCACATGAGTCTGTCCAGAACTACCACTGCAAGTGTGGAAGTAGCCTTAAATTATTCACGGCAGCCGGCGACGATGAATTTATTTTCATACTCTCTCAGTGACACAGCAATATCTCAGAGATGTTGCTCCAAATAATAATTTACTGTACAACGCAAGTGTTAATCTACTTATATAAATTCAAAGTCTGGGATAATGTGGCAGACTGAAGTTATGTATTCATGTACTCTCAATTAAGGTTCTCATAAGGACCAATTCCTTGAAATTAAGCTTATTTTTTCGATACTGCTATAGCTGATTTGTTAAATGTTACATTGTGATATATATCCTGCTGGAGAAAGCATACAGCGTTAAACCAAAGCTCACAAAGACTCAAAAAGGAATGGAGATTAACCAGAGTTATTAAAAATAAGTCTGACTCTTTGACTTCCTTGTCTTCGTCCTCCGATTTAATTCAAGTGTCTTGTCTTTGAGATTACATGAGGTAGCCTTCACGCTCAAAGTACTTTTCGTAAGGGCCTGTGTAATGCTTCTGTTCTGGTTTCGGAGGGGCGTCTTTCTTTCGTCGGGTTCCAACTTCTTCAATGACGATTTGTCCGTCCGGGAGTCGGTAGAACATCAAGTCCTCCAGTTGAACAAAGTCAGGGATCTCGATGGATCGCTGAGCTCTACGAGATCCAGTCTCCTTTGTCTCAAAAGCTTCACCTCGGATCTTAATACCAAAATGGAAAATGAGCGTTCAGCACAAGTCTACTTATATGCGTCTACGCTTACGTAGAGGAATGGTCGCCGGAAGAAGAAGGTGATTCCACTCTCGTCAAAGTCTTCCATGTTGACAATGCAGTGGAATCGATTCGAAGTCCATTTCAAAAAGTCCTCGGTCTTCCTGTTGTACAAGAAAACGTTAGAAAAAAGTATAAAAGGTCTTTGACTTACTTGTATGCACTGCTGTCATAGTTTTTAGCAAATATGTTGCCAACAGTAAGATTGTACATGTTGGGCCCAGTCACGTATCCATCCAGAATGTGGACTTCATTCGGCTTCTTTGGAGACGGCGGTGGCACCGGAAGGAACGGAGGTGGGGGTGGTGTAAAGTTTGAGGCCAGTGATGGACTTGGTCCAGGGACTGGACGATCGGGAATGTACCGATCTGGGTGCAATGCAAAGTTGGACTTGACCCAGACTGCGACATTGTGCATGGCGAGTGACTCTGGGCGTGGCACAGGGCCCAAAGCAGTACTTGGTTTTGGCAAGTAGCCCGGTCGTTTCTTCTTTTTCCCACCAGGGTTGTTCATCACGGCGAAGATGATGGAGCTTCGGCTTTTGTTCATATTGGCCTGCGACTTTCCTTTCGACAAGATGCTTGTGACCTTGGCCGGAGGGGGAGCGGGGGTTGAGGTTTGAGGTCTGGACTTGATGGGTGCGGAGTTGCTCGGCATGGACTTGTTCGGTGCGGACTTGCTGGGTGCGGAGTTGCTCGGCATAGACTTGTTCGGTGCGGACTTGCTG
This sequence comes from Pseudachorutes palmiensis, assembly GCA_009869845.1. NCBI lineage: Eukaryota > Metazoa > Arthropoda > Collembola > Poduromorpha > Neanuridae > Pseudachorutes > Pseudachorutes palmiensis. The sequence continues at coordinate 57,080 of VNWY01000067.1, read as the reverse complement.
GGTGCGGAGTTGCTCGGCATGGACTTGTTCGGTGCGGAGTTGCTCGGCATGGATTTCTTCGGTGCCGAGTTGCTCGATCCCTGCTGAGTTAAACTCTGCTTTGTCTGCGTCTTCCCGGAAAGTCGACCAGCGGTCTTGGTCATGACCACTGGATTTGGGATGATCCGCTTGAGCTCTCTTTCGCAAGCCAGTTCCGCTTCTTTCTCCAGAGCCTGCATCTTTTCAGCATGGGCATGAAATGGGGCGTCATACTTTCGTTTCTGCTGATACAAATACTCAGCCGCCTCGATCAACTTGTACGTGTCCAGAAGGTCAACTTCAATCTTCTTGTAGTCTGCAGGGAATGGAAAATTCGGGTGATTTGGATCCTCCTCACTCTTTCCCTTGAACTTTCCCTCTTCTCGGTCAATTAGGTTCTGGAGCCGTGCTGCCCTGTAGTCACCACGTCGCTCGGCAATGAACTCAGACACTTGACGACGGACGCTGTCAGCAACCAAGGCCTTCTTAGTAACTTTATCCGCGAATTTGACCTTTGAAAAAGTCAAATTAAAATGGAAAATCCATTAGGCGAAAAATGAGGTTGAGTTTTACCTTCCGTTCCTTTTTCTGCTGTTGATATTTCTTAAGAGCGGAAGTAGGTGGGAAAAGGATCGGGTCCAAGTCAGTAATCTTAAATTTCTGCATGTTTTCAACGAGTAATTTTGAATGAAAATTGGAATTTTGGCTTGAACCGAGCTCCTGATTAAAATCAAGAGCAGAGGGAGAGAGAGTTTTCAGTAGTCACGGCCAAAGCACCGCAGTCCGTAGTGCCCATGACAACTAAGGAATTCCTCTTTCTTCTCAGTTTTATTTAATTGAGAGATGAATTTCATGTGAAAGAGGTGACATATTTTGTATCCCGAATTTATGTTGTAAGATCCGTAGGTTGAGAGATTAGTTCCTTTTTGAGTAAGTGGATGTTGACGAGGAAGAGGCAGGCACCGATTTGCAAGTGTCTTGTTGGATGATAGGAAGGACGGTTAGAGTACAGCAAGCTGCACGCTCTTCGTCGGTCAACGTTTGGCCATTGGCACTACGCTTCCTCTCCAACATTTGCACATCGGCACGCGCCCGTGCTTCCAGGGCGATTACGTCTCGAATCAAGTCAGCTCCAGAGCGGAACGCCAAGTCCCCATCCTTGGCTTTTTTCCCGTTCTTCGGTTTCTCCTTTTTGAGCGGCTTGGGCTTGCGAATTTCGACCTTGGGTTTTGGCTCAACGGGTAGTTGCTGCTGTTGTTGTTGCATACTCTTAGCTTCTTCTTCGTCTTCATCCTCGGCACTTTCGCTTTCATCCGTGTCTGCACCTCCGTATCCTTTGCGCTCCACGTATGAGACGGAACTGTCAAATTGGCTGATGCTATAAGTCTCTTTTGCAATGAGCTGCTCCAACACGTCTTGCTCCTCCTGGTCATACGCAGAAAATAGCAGCATTAGAACAGATTCAGAGTATTTTACCCTCTACCTAATTTAGTTGCGTACCTCTGAATCAGCGAAAGCAAATTCCTGAAAGTCCTTTTTCATTTGTTCGATTTCTTCGTCAGTTGGTTTTGGTTCGGTGACTTGGGCGAGACGATGAAGCTTGCATCCGCCCTTATCCACACCTTTAATGATTGGGTTTGTACAGATATCTTTCGGGTCACTCAATATTCGAGAACATGGAGTGAACAATATTTGCTCCGAATCCTAAAAGAAAAGTGACAGTAATGAGATGATAATACATGGGAAAATGCGAAAAACTTTATTCCCCTTACCCTGAGAATGTGCGCTGTGCAATATCTGGAACGAGGTAAATTCGGATGGGTACAGCGATCTTCCCCTGTAGTTCCAAAGACACAAGTCCCCACGACTGCCGTCCCGTTGCCAGAACCAAGAGATCCTTTTGTCAATTCACCACCCTCATTTTGACCTTCAAACTTTCCTCTGGTGTCCATCCTCCGCTCAGCTTTCTTCCTCTCGGCTTTCTTTCCCTCCGCTTTCTTCTTCTCAACTTCCTTCCGGTTATTGGCTTGCATGAACTGGAATGGATTTTCAATGCTACATTCTTCGTCAGAGTCACCGGGTGTAAGAACTTCAGTCTCGAGAGACTTGGTTTGTTTCGCTTTATCGTCAGTCTTTTGTTTCTGTATATAAAAAAAAGTGTAATGACAGGGGACGTACAGCAGGAAAAAAGAATTGATTAAGTCACTGACCTCAAATGCCATTCTGGCTTGAAGTGCTACAATTTTTCTTGCCCCGAATCGATGCTTGTACTTTAGAAGACCCACACTGTTTTCCCGAGATTCAATCTGCTGGTCTTTATAGCCACGTGGAAGATCAGGGTTCTGGAAGCTGATGTATTTTGGATCACAAGTGTAACTGAACTTTCGAAGCTCGTGTTTCTTCTTTTCACGAAGGCTTCTGGACTTGTATTCCATGTAGGCATTTTTAAGGACGCTAAACTGTGTCTTGTACAAAGCACGCAATTTCTCCATTTTCACTCGAACGTTTGTCACTACTTCATCAGTGGAATAAAAACCCGCGTTTCTGAAATCAAGGTAAAGTGAATTGTCGTTTTATCAAACAAAAGTATCGGCTGATCTTTAATTTAAAGTTTACCTGAGGTGGTCTTGTTCGTCTGTCTCGTCAACATCTTCGTCTGAATCTGGATCCATCTGAAATCTGGAAAAGAATTTGAAGTTCTCGGCATGCTCAAGAAACCTAGGGTCAACATCCGGCAAAAAGTCCTTGGGTGGTTCATCTTTATCGTCAAAGAAGCCGCCATCACCTTTTATACAAAAGAATTTGCGTAGTTAAAATGCACGATAACTTGTAAAACTTTTTAATCTTACAGCTGTCATCGGTGATTGTTGTTCCAGGAGATGACTGGCTGGAAGATGACACTGATGGGCTGCTCAAGGATTTCGGGCTAATGCTGAGAGACTTTGGGCTGTGGCTACTCGTAGATTTTGCGCTGTTGCTCATAGATTTCGGACTAAGGAAGGATTGAGCAGCTGCTGTTGGACTGAGAAATGATTTCGCAGCAGCCGTTGGGCTGAGGAAAGATTTTGTTCCAGGGGCTGGTGGGCTGAGGAAAGATTTGATTCCAGCGGCTGGTGGGCTGAGGAAAGATTTGGTTCCAACGGCTGGTGGGCTGAGGAAAGATTTGGTTCCAGCGGCTGGTGGACTGAGGAAAGACTTTCCAGCTAATGGCGAGATGAAGTAATTTTTCGCAGAATTTGGTGGACTGAAGTAAGATCTCCCACCTGACGGTGAGCTAAAAAAAGGTTTCCCAGCAGCTGGTGGACTGATGAATGATTGACCAGTAGATGTGAGACTGAGATGCTGGCCGGCTGGTGGTGGGCTGAGGTATGTTTGGTTGTTGATGGTTGACGGGCTAACGGGAGACTGGAGGACGCCCAATTGGCCAGGGGATACTTGGGCAAGGGAATTTACAACAAATGCTGATCCCGGGTTTTCTGGAGTAATAGTCGCCGCATAGTCTTTAACAATGCATTTTCCCAAGTCCAGTAGCAAATTTTCCATTGTCGGCCCCGCCCCTCCGGCCATTTTCCTCGCTTCCATTTGGTGCAACCGTTGGAGACGCAGTCTTGTGGATGCCACCAACGCGGAATGGGAATCGCAGAATCGGCTAAAAAGTGAATAATATTTACAAATACCACACACATATACACAAAGTATCAACAAAATGAAGCATAGTGCAATCTTACAATTCACGTTCGTCTTCACCATAGACGGTTTGCTTGCAAGGTTTCAAACTGAGTGGATCAGTGTAGATGCATTGACCGTAGACTGAAGTTGAGGGATTAATCAGATGTCCATTTACATGAGAACCGCAGTACTTTGATCCAGTCAAAGTCCCTTCCAGGCAGTATTGGTGAGCGCAGTAGTTGGGATCAAAGGCAGGATAGAGTCGAGCAAACTTCCGACGAGAATATCGCTTCCGACCATGCGGAGAAGACGACGTGGTGCTGGTGCTGCTGCTCGTGTCCATCGTGTCAGTTGGTGAAGGGACTTTTTGCTGCCTGTTCCGACTCATATCCTGGAAAACAGAGTTCGAGGCTTTTATGATTTCCTCGTCCAGTTCCTCATCACTCAGTGAGAGTGAAGAATTTTGGCTCTGATTGGCTGGTGACGGACTCCGAAGCATTCGTTTTAGAGTTTGAGGGCTGAGGAGGAGGTGGGTATTGCTATTAGGAACTCTCATATCCCGCAGTTCCCCTCGGAAATCATCGATATCCCCATATTTCCGTCCGAGGTCCCCAAGGCTTTGTAGGATTGGTGCAGTCATTTGTCCCGACTTCACTTCCTGCTTTGGATTGATGGACATTGTCGGTGGATAAGGGAAAGATTGAAGCCACTGATTATCACGAGGAGACTTATTTGATGGTGAAATAAAGATTTGATCTGGAAATGAACTTGAGCGTGTGTAGCTGACGCCGAGACCCTCCGGGGAAGTAGAATTTGGAGACTTTTTCCTTTTCGTGTACTTTCTCTTCGGTTTTCCCCCAGAATCTGGGGTCTTGGGTGTCCTTGGCTTTCTAACCTTTGGTGGTGAAGTTGGAATGGAATCCAGAAGAGGAAGAGGCATGCGCAACGTCAGACCATTGGCAATACAATGGGCAGCAGCGTGCGGTAGACGCGACGTGTCAATTTTAAGGTCATATCTCATTCTCTTTGGTAACTTTGCCGTAGTAGTAGGATTTGGACTCTCTGAAATTACAGCAGTGGGTGATCCATTCGGCGTAGTTTTATGATGATGCTGAGTAGACGGGGGTTGGTCAGGTTTCGTCTTTCGTACAGCCTTGACTTTAACCGGCTTCGATTGAAGTGGCCCTCCAGTACTGGGATAGCAGAATTTCATCTGGCTGAAAGACCGCCCTGGTCCATTCACTCGTCCATGATGATTCAATAGAGAAATTGGTTCTGGGTGAACTTCTACCGGATCCTGTGAGCCTGGTTCTGTGCTCACAATACTATAAATAAACAAAAGGAAATGCACCCGTTATTCAGAATAATTCATTATTCAGTACTACATCAGTGGTTTGTGGTACATGAAAAACTCATATTTCAACCTCTACAGCATGCACCCTTTATCAAAACCCCGATATCCCAAGTTTCATCATCCAAATGCCCTGTTAATGTTTACCTTCTGCATATAAGTTTTTCTTTTCGAGAGCGGTGAGTTGATGACGCAGAAGAGACAGCAGTTGGACTGGTTGCTGGAGTAGTACTAGTATGATTTGCCTGACTCCCATGTACAATGACACTATGACCCTTTGAGTCATATGAGAGTAATTCTGCTCTAGAGGAGGCTGAGGCCGTTGGTGTTGAGCCTTTGAGCTGAGGCCGCATGATGACACTGGTCCCAGGTTGACCCTCCACCGTGAGACCTTTCCGTTGTTACTCCAATTCAATTACTCGTTACAATAAAGTCTTAAAGGGTCACTAAATAAGAGAAAGGAAGTCCACTTGGAGAGAGGACGAGTGTGTTGCTGGTTGTGATGGAATGGAAAGAAAGAACCCCGTTTGAGCCTGGGTCGTGCTTAGCAGCCACAAACAAGCTCTCAGAGCGGCACCTCGCCCACCAAACCTCGCAAAAAAGGGAGTGCGAGAGACGCCTGATTCGGAGGGGTGTTGAAAGTGGGATTTTGGTCTGGTGGACTGACTCATGCAAAACACTCACATGATCAGATCCCTCCCTGCAATGGGTGAATCACGTTAGAATTCACATTATACCGCCAACCCTAGTCAAACACAAACAAGTCAGGGGAATAAGGGAATTAACAAAAAAAGAATAAAAATGAAATGGACTAATTGACCTCTGACCTTTTCCATAAGTTTATTTTATATATATTTTACAATAAATGAATAGGAATAGTACATAATGAATGGAATCTGTTTTTGGGCCAATGGGAGTGATTGATATTGATTTGAGCCAATAGGAGAAGGGGGTGGGGAGGGGGTGTGGGTGGAGTCAAAAGCCACTTCCCTTCCCCACTTCCCACCCTCTGCTTCCAATCTCCCTTTCCTTTAAGCATTTCGGTTGTACTAAAATCCCCCCAGGGTGGAAGAATAACCCATCGAAAACGGAGAAAAAAGTTCTGACGACACGGGGCCCTTATTTAATAATTCCCGTGTGCAACAGTTCTTTTTTATTGAAAAACGGCACCGTCTCTGTCTAGTTTGCTGTTTCTCGGATAATTAGGCTAACTGGCTCAACAAGGATCCTCTTCAGTCTTGTGGGTAATCGTGGTTCATCTGTAAGATTAATTCAAAGGGCCACGTCCTAACATCCTGAAGAAATATTATTTATACCTTTTTCGAAAGTTTGGAACAGGTAGGAGAAGTTCAGGGTCAGGGTCGTTTATACTTCATTGTTATTCGTGCTTTTGAGAAAGTTGCAAAAGACACAAAAGAAAAGAGGGAGGTGTTACTAGGAAGAATTTAGGAGGTATTTAGGCGGCATAGGTCTTGAGTAACCAACTCTCTAGTCAATTAAAGTTGCTGAGTTGAAGTTATCGTGGCAGTTATACACTTGGAGTAAATGTGCAGCGGCTATTCAGAGACAGAGAATTCCTTCTTCCTTCCTTCTTGCCTGGTAAGAACAGAACCCTGCAAAGAGGTACCGTACAGGTCGTACTTTTTATACTAAACTCATTACCAAATGGATACAAAATACAGAGTAAAATTGTTAATTGTGTTTAACTTTTATAGGTGTTCCAAGAGGACTTGAGATGTCGAGCTTACCTCCGATTACTTTCCCACCACCGCCTCCCCCAGCAGCTCATGATTCCAACGAGCATGGGGACACGAGTATTATCAATGCACCCTTGGAGCCTCAACCGCTACCACAGAATCCATCGAATAGATGGTATTTTGACAAGGAGCAGTTGGTAAATACACCTAGTCGGAAAGCGGGCATTGATGCGGATCGAGAGCTCACGTATCGACAACAATCAGCTAATTACATTCAAGATATAGGCCAGAAACTACAAGTGTAAGTGGACGAGGCCTTTTTGGGGTTTCTCAGAGGGCTGAGGCCTCTGGATAATTATAATTCTTTAATTTTGGTGTTTTTATTATTTGTCAGGAATCAGCTATGCATCAACACGGCGATAGTTTATATGCATCGATTCTACATGTACCATTCCTTTCTACAGTTTCAAAAGAAAGCGATTGCAACAGCATCCATATTCTTGGCTGCAAAAGTAGAGGAGCAGCCTAGGAAGCTGGAGTACGTTATAAAAATGGCTCATTACTGCTTCAACCGTGATATTCCGCCACCACCTTTTGATTCGAAATCTGAAGTAATTGTGTAAAATACTCTTTTGTATGTAAAGGGGTTTTTAATTGTTTGAATTGGCTATAGGCTTATTTTGCTCAATCAGCGGAACTGGTTTCCAATGAGAATATTCTTCTTCAGACACTAGGATTCGATGTTTCTGTGGACCACCCACATACTCATGTTGTAAAATGTTGTCAACTTGTGAGAGGTAAGTGTAGAAGTTCAGAATGCACTTTACACAATGCAAATGTGTATTCACACTTGGTTTTATTTTTTAGCGAGTAAAGACTTAGCCCAAACTTCGTACTTCATGGCTACAAATAGGTATGTGTTTTGTCAAACGGATGGAAAACAGATATTATCCACCGTTGACTTTTTATTGGAACAGCTTACATCTGACGACGATGTGTCTTCAATACCCTCCCAGCGTTGTGGCATGCGTGTGCATCCACTTAGCCTGCAAATGGTCGAACTGGGAGGTAAGTTGTAGAGTTTGAAGGGTGGAAAGTGGAATAATTAAAACATTATTCCGCATGATTCCTATTTATACAGATTCCGAGATCAAAGGAAGGGAAGGAGTGGTACTACTATGTAAACGGTTCTGTTACTCCGCAGCAACTTGAGCTACTCACGTCAGAATTCCTAATGATATTCAATAAGTCACCTTCTCGTCTGAAAAAGAGGATTTTGAACTTGAGCAATGCGACAAGTGGCGGTTCCGGTGGGAATGGAGGTGGTGCTATAACTAATTTCCCTACGCACTTCACCGTGGACAGGAATAGTTCAGGTGCTCAGACGATCAAATCTGGAGTAAGCCCACGAACACCTTCACCAACGGCAATTTCCAAACCACTGACAAGGCAAGAAATACTTTAAACTCAATTTTCTTTAATTTCATTTTAACCGTGTTTATGTAATTAGGCCCCCTGTCAACCCACAAAAGCAGCCTATACTACAGCCACTTGTAGGAAAGCCAATCAAGCCTGTCCCAAGTGGAGTTTCAGCGCATCATTATAGTAGTAAGCCGCCACCACCACCACCACCACCGAGTCACCCACCACCAGGGTTTCCTACATCGAAGCATCCCAGCCAGCAACAAAAGCCACAATTTCCAGCTCATCCCCCAATGCAATTACAGCCGCATCAAGGTCAAGGTGTGCTCCACGGAGTTTACAAAGATGGTTCCAAACATCAAATTAAACCTGGACAATCTTATCCATCATTGTTAACTTCAGCCAATGGTAGCATGCACCAAGTAAATCGGCCACATCCACCACCACCAAATCATCATCCGTCCTCCCAGCCTTCACACTCCCGGCTCTACGCTCAGCCTCAGCATGGGCTTGGGAGTAGTCAAAAACAACCAATTGGATCTCACATGCAACCGCCACACCACAATTCACATTTACCTCCACCTCTACAAAATCCTCCCAACACACGCCATGCATTACTGAAGCCTGGTGCAAAGCCAGCACCGCCCCAGCTCTCTTCGAATCCGATGAATAAGTCCATATCGCATCCGGCCCACGGCAAAGATAATCTACAACAACAACACCACATTTTAAAGCAACATCCCCCGTACCCTTCCCTCTCTTCAGCCAACGGGAGTCACACAAGTCGTCCTCCGCAAAGCCACGGACCCTTGAGGCATCCAAGTAGCGTCAGCGCTAATCCAGCAGCGAACAATATGGGGTTGCCACCAGCCAACTACATGCAGAGGACTCAGGGAACATTTCCAGATCATGCAAAGAAGCGTCCAGTTGAGTTCACAAGTGGGCAAGACCCACTGTCTAAGCGACCTCGTCAGGACGGTGTCAACTTTTCCAATCTTTCTTCTCTCCAGGAGGAGAAACCGTCAGATGCCCTGCGACATTTAGCAATAAAAGGTGACTTTTCAGACTCTAACATCCTCGTTGCACCACCGGTGTCAGAAGATAGGAAAGGTGACGGCAAGCCCAGCATGCCTTCATTCTCCGAAGAACGAAGTGTTGAAGTCAAGTCCCACTACAAGAGTGAGTCGTCGTTTGGTGAGGATAGGAAGTCGGATATGAAATCATTGCACCATCCAAAGGAAGTTCCTTCATCTGAACCCTCAATGCCAGCGTTATCAATTTCCTCTACGTTTCCATTACTGAGTTTGGAAATTGGGCTGAGTACCGGGACGGTGCCAGTTCGTCAGCGTTCTGACATTGTGAACGTTCTTCATCGAAACAAAAGCCCTGTGCCCCATGCCCATGTCCCTCCCCCAATTGCATCGACATCCCATGACATTTTGGCCAAGTCCTCATCATCGAAGAAAAAGAAGAAAAAGAAGGAGCACAAGCACAAGAAAGACAAGGAGGACAAAGAGCATAAGCACAAGGAGAAACAGCGTGGAAAGGAGGAAAAGAAGCACAAGAAAGACAAACACCGCGATAAAGACAAGGAACTTACAGAGAAGCATCATCACTCTTCTTCGAAAAAGCGGAAGAGTAAGAGTTCGGAATTAGGAATTAGCCAAGTACCAGACAGCTCTTTAAAGATTAAGATAGTTGCTTCCAAGGAAGCAATGGACTCGAAATCTAGAAGCTCTGGGAAAAATGTTCAATCAAACACTGTTGTTTACTACTGAGAAGTGGTGCCCCGACTTCGCTTTCTATCTTTCATCGTAGTTAGTCATAACCTAATCCTGTGCGCGCATATTTTAAAGGCTAAGCCCAACCGAATTGCATTTAAAGTTTTCCGTTTTTAATCCATCTCCGAAATGCATTTAAGACAACGATAATACGTATGAACTGCGTGCATATATTTTTGCGACAAGGCTTGGATGTGCGCGGTACTTATCCTCAATCGAACTCTTTAACTGGGAACGTTAACGTCTTCAGGATTTTATGGCCATGAGAGATAAATAGCGTTTAACGCCAGCCCCTCAGAATAATACGGTATTCCAAAATCTCGTATAACTGTGATTATTTCCTTGCTCTATTTTCGGTGAGTTCTGTGGGTTTCTCCATTTTTAAAATATTCATAATTTGTGTCACTTAATCATTACCAATCCTCCAGCGTTTATCCCATTGTACAAAAGTAGACTGCATTTGCGCGCTTGCATTTTGCGCGCTTGCATTTTGCACGCTTGCATTCGTTATGTCGGGGCGTCACTTCATCAGAGAACAAAGTCTGCCTAATTCCGGATTCGAAGCTCTGCGCGCAGGGGACTTCTGGCGTTTATGTCTATGCATGGCTTCCATTTTTCACTCTTACCTTACGTTCTGGCTACCATGTTTCGTTTTTGATAAATGCTTCCACCTAAAAAAAAAGTTGGGATGGAATCGCTACCTCACTGGAAATTAGGTGAAGATAACGAATTCAAAACGCTGATACAAGATTTAGCAGAGTCAGAATTTGGAATTCAGTGAAATTAATTCATTTTGCAGGAATTGAATTTAGAGGCCTTCAATTGTACTGGAATTATAACTGGCTGTAACCTTTTTGGAATTCGTGGTAACGCCAGTAATAAGAGGGAGAATAACTTACCATACTTAACTTTTCCCGGGCTCACTTTCAGAGCTTAACTTGATAATCGGGGGATTTGGAAAAAACCGATTCTTCAGGGTAAAATTTTAAATAAAATCAGGAGTGTAAATGATTCCATCCTGAACTCCGCAGTGCATGTGCATTACCTCCAACGCATGACAAATCAGTGACTTCGTCGTTCACTCACTAACAATGCTTTATTGGGGGGGGGGGGGGCGGTTGACATTAGCAATGTGCTTTTGTTAATTGTGATCAGTAGTACAATACCCACGGTGCATGCGTATATTATCGCTGTAACTTATGCTAGTCTTTTGCTATTCTGGTGCTTAATTGCTTTAAATACTTCTCGTGCAAATCTTATATATATATATATACTAGTCTATTTTTATTATATTCGCAAAAGACATATATCAGAAGTTTCTTGCGCCACGCTTCCAGGTTCGATGTCCGAAACATCCTCATCGTAAGTGTCATCGAGTTTCCAAAGGACGGTGCCCTTCAGCTCGTTAAAGGGTTGGTCAATAAAGTAATAAAGATTCTATCAACTTTAACAGATTCCAAAGGTTTTTGAAATCACTGTTTCTCTTATGTATGAATAATTGCCCACTGCCGGCTCTGGTCTGGGGTTTTTTATTCTAAAGTCAGCATTTTGTTGAGTTTTGGATGTTGGCCATGGTCATATTGGATGATTCTGTAGATTCTTGGTTCATTGGAGCCAGGAGACAGGGGCTGATTAGCCAGTATCTGAGGGCAAATAGACGTCCTTTTGTTTTCCTTTCCGCTAACTCCATTATTTATGACGCTGGAGAAAGTGAGGCGGTGCGGCCTTCCATGTGTCATCATCATCCCTCTGCTCTTTGAGCTCCTCCCTAAGACTGGACTTTGATTTCATAACCTCCGGCTGAGAGACTGGCTGGAGAAAAGCCTCTTCCTGAAGTCACTTCATTTATCAGCCTCAACCTCTTTCTGGAGAAGCTTTGTTTGAGGAAAATGCAGTTCTAATCATGCTAATTGGGGTGCTGCCACCTCCTCTTTGTTTCCGTAATTGACAATTGTCTGAGTCTCCATGGGCCTTTCGTAAAGTGACTTTTCCCCTTCTATTGCTATTGCTGGAGCGAGTCCTGGAGTGAGAGCTGGAGAGTTGGAGGCGTGAGTTTGTAATTATCTCCGGGATTCAATTTCACTTTGCTGGAGAAAGGGAAGACTCCCCTGTCACCCATTTATCTCTTCTCGATGGCTACACTTTTAATTAAGCGTTCATTAAGCTCAAGTACTCCCTGGACATTACTTTGATCTGAGCCTAATTAAGTGTGGGAGAGAAAGTTTTAATCTGGTGCTAATTCCAGTCGTTTGGACGCAATCCACTTTCACTCTTTCACCAACTTCAAACCTACAATTCAACATGGCAGCAACACCGCCATATTGGACAACCATCCGACTACCACACACGCAGTCACACCGAAAACAATGAACGAATAAAAACAAAAACAATACAAGAACCCTTTCTTGAAACAAAAGTCACCACTTGTTTTCGTCTCCTATTCATCATTCTTCATTTTATGGCATTTTAATTCACAATGAAATCAGAAGACAAAAGTGCCAAAGTCTATGAAAGGTTCAATGTACACGTAACTTTTGGATACTGGAATGATAAATGTGTCAACTAAAACTTTGGTTTGACACACAAGGGTAGACGGCGGAATGTGTGTTTAACCCTTAATGGCGGGACGTCATTGGTAATGGTACACTGTATGGGGCAGTTATGACGAGGGTAGTTAGTGGAAATGCTTTTTAATTGACCCTGTGGTTGCAAATGAAAATAATTCAGAATTCAATTACAGAATTTCAAGACTTGTGTTTCGAAGATTTCGTATTTACTAGAACGATTAGAAATAAACTCTTTGCATTCGGAATTTGCTTTTCAGGCATTGTTCTATGTGATGGATACGACCAAGATCTCCTATTGTTAAGGCTAATGTCGATGGTGCATTGAGTATTGCGGAAACTACAACTAAAGGACTGGATTTAGAGCTAAACTGGATAGTATCCATAAAGGAAGATTTGCATCAGCATGCATGCAGCAGATTTTCTGGAGCCACTGCAAGGAATTGCTTTACACACCGCTAAATGGTAAACTCTTCGGGACAGACGCATCCTGGAGCATCCTGGAGCCCTTGACAGGAGCGGTGGACCTTGAAGCACCATCAGTGTCATCTCAACGCGGAAGGACTACAAGAAGGTGGACGAAGACGTCGGCCAGGAGTCTTGGACCAGGATATATGGCTGTCCAGGGGGCGTATGACGAAGGTTTCATACGATTTACAAGACTATTTGACTTATAAGGATTATTTGTTTGGAGGCAGTTGCGGGTTAACTTGAGCAAACTCTGTGCTAAATCACCAAAGTTATATGTTCTAAAATGTATGGTTTTCAATAAATTGTTGGGATGGACGCCTCTTCCACTCTAGATTTAGCGTAGACGTCTTGGTTCTGCCATTTTGGTTAAATTGTGGTAAGATAGTCGCAATTTGATATGAAAGTGGGATGATGACAGTGTGAGATTTAAGTATAAAGAGCAGCCTGAGACAATGGCTTCCCATAAAGTAGCTTTGCACTAGTTAATAAGGATGGACATGGGAACAATGACATTACCATTTCAAAGCAGGGAAATCCCTCAAGCGCCTTTGTTCCAGGGAGGACTTAAGAAGTATACAGAAGTCATCAAGGACGCGACATTAGATTCGGATGAGTTAAAGATAAATAATAGAAAACTCCGATGGGAAGATACTCTCCTAAATTAGAAGCACTTTGTTAGGATTTCAATTTAGTCGAGACGGAGAAAGATTAGACCTACGTAGGGGTTCTAATTCATGGATGTCATTCAGAACTAAATGTACTGAAAGAACTCCAAGAAAGATCTTCTTGGTTCAATTAAAATAAGCCAAAAGTACATTCTCGCATTCTGGTCAATTCCATGCCTTTGCATACAAATTATATGGGTTTCTTCTCATTTAGAATAATTTGGGACCTTAAGCTGAAGCACATTGCTCGTCCACGAGCCAGAGAATCCCATTTTTCTGGGCCCATGTTTATACATTTCGTTTGATTGTATCTTTTTTCAGAGCTTTCCAGAAGATTGAAAATCGGATTAGGAACTTATTTCGTGTCTTTCCTAATCCGACTAATAACAATCAGAGGGAAAGTCTAAAAAAGCGAGAATGAAACTGTGAGCTTTTTTCTGGACGGAATTCCATAACTTTTTCCATTGTTTATTGTTCGGTGGTAAAGGACTTTTGGCTTTCATTCCCACGCTTTCTCTATTTCCTTGTTCACCCGCCTTTGCCCGGATCCTAACAAGTCTCGTTACTTTTACTACTTACAAATAACTTGCAAAAGTGTAAGTATAAGAGGGAAAACTTTTGGTCATAAATTTAGCACCAGAGATTTACAACCCCCCTTCCTGTCTTCCCATTTTCCAAGACAAAGACAAAGGAGAAATGAATCCGAATCCAAAACCATCCAATAAGACCAGCATCCAGCACACGAACTAAAAAGAAACGAAAAAAACTTTCCCCGTACTTTCACTCTGATAAATCCACGATTTTTCTCTTTTTCCAAAACTATGGAAGAAAGAGTCTCCAAACAAATCCAATTCCCGACATGTTTTAATAGTGATTTTATAAATATTAAAGCTAACCACTTTACATGGTTTAAACAGATGAGCTACACATTGCCTTAAATTAGCACAAAATTAAAGGCTTTAAACAGAGCTAAGAAATAGGAAGAAATTAGTTTTCTATTAAAGCAGAAAGAAAAAGTGCAGATTAGTGAAAGGTTGAACTGTTTCTGCGCTTTTCTTTAAGCAAAATTAGGGCGTTGACAATCTGCCCGGAGGGGAGGAGAAAGTTCTCAAGAAAATGGAAGCGTGGTCTAGGCCTTGCTAAACATAAAATGATGTCAAAATGAGCATGGCGTGAAGTGTTACACACTGCGGAAAGTGTCGTCTTACAAGGGAGTTTATACGAATTTCTAAATTTGACAAGAGACAAATGATAATGCTCTTGTTCATTGGAAGAAAAGCGACAAAAAGGAGAATGGAAGGACGAGCAAATCTCCTCGCAATTTTTCTTCTTCCGTATATAAAGAGGAGAGCGAAGATGTAGGAAAATGGCAACAAAATTTGTCTCAGAATGGAATAATTATGTTAAAATGCGCTCGCTTTCTAAAAGCTAAAAGCAACCTAACTTTCACTTTCCTTTTTGAGATGATTCTTACAGATTACGGCGTCTAAACTTTCACTTTGGCAAAGCAATGGGATTATTCTAAAAATCCAGACTTGTTTACCATAATATAATTTTGCGGCTGAATACACCACCACGTGGGGCTAATTTATACGATTCCTTGATGGAAATGGAGGAACGTTGTTTTGGACGTGGTTCCTTTGCTCAGTCCTTGTCCAATCTCCATGGAAATGGACTCTTGGGGTGAGAGGTGATGGTGATGGTGGTGATGATGAGGTTCAGATCCAATTTCATTATTGCTGTTCCCACTAGCCCCACTGGCCCCACCCACTTTGGCCAGGAGGAGGAGGGGATGGTGGTGGAACTCTTTGGATGTCTCCTGGACTCGACACTGCGTCGCCGGAGACAACTTTGAACTGGGATTGTTATTGTTATTGGTGGCTGGAGATGGGCCATTGGTGGGATTCCGCTTAGCTCCACTTCCTGTTCGGATGCGATGGTCTCCGGAATCATCGATGGAACCGCTGTCTGATTTCTCATGTTGTTTTCCCATCGAGTTGGCCGAGGATCCCTTCTTCGGATTGTCAATGTCACCGTTGTCTTTTGATTTAGCTTCCTGTTGAGCTTTCTTGCTCCGCTTCCATTTCATCCGACGATTTTGAAACCATATTTTTACCTTTTAATATTCAAGCACGTTTGTTAAAATGTGCTATATAGGGAAAATCGCTTGGGTTTTTGATTAAGGGTTGTCGCGCTTGGACCTCACCTGCGTCTCTGTAAGCATCAGGGAAGTAGCCACTTCAAATCGCTTCGGCCGGGACAAATATTTATTCTGACGAAATTGTCGCTCCAATTCTAAGAGTTGTTGTGACGTAAATGCGGTTCGAGGACGCCGTGTTTTACCCAGGAGTGCGGCCGAGGGTCCTCCTCCTGGAATTAAAAGTGTTTTGAACATTATTCATATTTGACATTGGGAACAAGCTCGGAAAACGGCGGGCGTTGAGTAATGATGTTTTTATCGCAAAGTAATGTTTGCTCTTTGACAAATTCAATGAGAAACAAAAGTTGGAAACGAGGCCTACTGTAATTGCTAATTTGAAACTCAAAGTGTGCATATCAAGTTGTCTGTTCCAACTTCCAAAAGATTGCAAAATTATTTCAAAAGTTAGTTTACAATTAAGAAAAGATTACAAACGGGAGTCAAACATCTCTAGGAAAAACAAATTTCTGGTGTCGCTTTGCACCCTAATTTTCTCGAAGGCATTAATTAACTTCCTAATCATGCCATGTTGCGCTTTAGCCGTAAATAGAATATTAATTTTAGAATAAAAATAAACTCGACATCCCATGGGGAAAGGACCAAATTATAAAAACACACAAAGCCCATTGTACTCACAGACTTTCTCTTTCGGCTATTTAATTTCGTGTCCTTCCAAGAAGCTAATTGAAACTGTCAACACAGGGCGTACCAAAATATACGCGTACTTTTTATGTCAATGCTCGCTACAGCAGGATGTTGCTCACAGTGTCACAAAACACCAGCAGACCCGTATTTTAGCTTTAATATGGCTATT
This sequence comes from Pseudachorutes palmiensis, assembly GCA_009869845.1. NCBI lineage: Eukaryota > Metazoa > Arthropoda > Collembola > Poduromorpha > Neanuridae > Pseudachorutes > Pseudachorutes palmiensis. Next base: position 40,428 of record VNWY01000067.1, on the reverse strand, counting down.
TCGGAAGCGGACTTTCTTTTGCCTAAAAAAATACTTTTTTAATTTGCAAGGATGGCGTTTGTATTTAGCAGATACAAATGGTGCTTCGCTTAACTTGGACAGGAGCTAATGAAAGCCTATTAGTCCAAATGGTATCGAGGCTGGACAAATTAATTGTGAGGTTGGAAGAGAAATTGGATGGAGGGGATGGAAAGTAAACTCAATTAATTAGATTCGGTTGATTCCTCGCCTTTCATTCTCCGCCAAAACACCGCAGAGAATAAGGGAAGAGAGTGTCCTCTGAGTAATAATAGACGGGGAATTAGGGTTCCGCTTTGGTGTAAACGGATCTTCAATTCAACTAATTTTTTTTCCTGCTGGGCAACATTTCCCTGAATAGGAAATGAGCAGTTAAGAGGAAGATCATGATCAAGTTTGTTCGGATTTTTCATGGAAAGGGGGCCCTGGGTTTTCGACTCCATGCGGAGTCAAGAGTAAACAAAAGTCAAGCCATTTCCCCACCCCTCTGAATCCACGGAAAAAGTTTCTTTTCGTATTATATGATGGGTTTGATTAAATTCAAAGGAAAGCAATTCAACCGAAAACCCCTCCCACAGACGTTACAAAATGGACTTGAAATAAACTTTGAATTACAATTTCCGCCTTCCACTTTTCTGACTTTTAAACTTCAATCAGAAAGCCAAAAGAGAACTTTCACCTTTCTTCCTCTCACAAAGGAGAAAGTCGGAGGAGATTTTCCCTTCTGGTTAAAATTCCAAATTCTTCCCGAGTCATGAATAAATCTGATGGGAAATGGACAATGGAATCAAGTCATTCATCGACCTATGCACACACTCTCCCACCAGAAAGGAGACAAATTCTGATTAAATTATCATAACAATGGAGGGATGAGTAACTTCTGCTTCCTCTTGACACCCCATGATTTCCTCTCTCCCGAATCACCCGGTGAAAGCAACAATGAACCAACATAATTTGTAACCGGGCCCAACAAATGACTATCTCTGGAATCACTTGAGCTTTTTTATTCATTCGCTTATCTCATCCGATCTCCACAATGGCCATACTGACATCCACTTTCACTTGTAACAATGGACATGGATACAACAGCCAAAGTATGCACCACGGGAGGTTCTAAACTACATACATAAGGAAACCGTTGCAGCTGCTTAGCACAGGGAATGTTTAATTGGACAGATGAGCTTTTGCTAAACTTGCCATAAGGAAAGTATATGAAATCAAATGGAGTCATTGGACACACTACACGTTGGAATTATTGAAAGGGATACGTTTTTCCTTGATCTCATGATGGGAAGGATGATTTGGAAAAGATAGTAAAAAAGCAAACACAAGAACCCTTGATTCCAGTCAATTTTCATCATTTTGTATTCAGTGCATGAGTTTTACCTATCAAAAGGGTTGATGCGTGTTTAATTCCAATCAGTGTAATCGAAAGATCTCCGCTTTTTCAAAATGTTTAGGAATTTTTCATCAATCGCAAAAGGGGTGCTGATATTTTTATTATTTATATGATTCCTGTAAAGTTAATTTGTATACGTTTGAGTGTCATTGTGGAGGATGGAATGGTCGTTAATTACGTCGTATAGCTGTTGAGTGTATTTTTTTAATAAATATTTTAAAAGCGATGAGCTGGATTGGACGGGTCACGTACAAGTCGAGGTTGATCTTAATCTCTGGTGAGTTGCGTCGTTTGGTCTTCTAACAGGCTTTCCCTACCGGGTGTCGATTTGTTGATATTGCCTATTACCATTCATTTTCTCCCTAGAGCCAAACGAAGCCGAAGTTCAGTTGGATGATTAGGATTTTCACCCTAGAACAAACAATAGAGTCCACTGGAGAAGTAAAATGCCCTCAATGGAAACGACTTCCAAATGCAAACAACACCTGCTCGAAATTTGCTGGAAGTACGACGCTTATTATAATCCAATCTGTCAACACGCTCCGCTCCTAATTTCTATACCAAACGAAGAGACAATGGGATCAAAATCAATGAATAATTAACCAAATGTAAACAGAGCAGCGGAGCAAAAACAAGCCTCATGACGAATTAAAACAAGCCAGCAGGATGCACTGCAATGGTGCTGAAAATTGAAATTCTGGCAGTGATTCCTGATGCCGACTTTCTCCAAATTGCAGACCTTAAATATATAAACAAAGAGGCTGACATGGACATAAAATCCTTCCAGCCCATAAACTACAACAACCCAATAACAATAATTGCTCAAATTTTACCAATTTTCCAGCCCAGTAAAACATTTTTCACTGAATAAACGTTATATTCAAGAGAAAGAACCCCATTTTTATTGATGTTTTTCCAAGTTTTTAGAGTAACATGAAAACTCCAAAAGTCACCATTTTCTGATCCTTCCTAATCGGTATGACTTTCTATAAAATATACTGTTGTAAATGTGTCCAATGTGTTACAAAGGCACAATAAATTGGGATGTAATAACATAAAAATTGGGACAGCCACCTGGCCCTGGAATGACAATTCCATCCTATTTATGTCCCAAAATCCATGCTCATTGTTTGCTTTCACTTGGATTATTGTTATACTTTCACGGACAATAATTTCCAGATCAGTTTCCTAATTTTGTTGCCTAGTTTCATTAGTGATGAGGCCCTTGGTAATAAATTGGTTTGCAGAGGCCGAAGGATTATTTGCAAAGTGGTGCTTTAGATTTATGGCGTTGGAGTCAATGCTGCAGTTGAATTGCAAATGTGCCGCAATCTCACGTGTTCTAATGTGCCAATTAACGACTGCTTTTGGCAAATTCGTTTCATTACATCAACGGCATTGGATTGTGAGGGCAAAGGCCACCACTGAGAGCAATAAACCCAATCCTAAATGGCAGGCAATTGTAATAATGGAGGGGAGTTAGAAACAGTGCTCTGGGCACAGGCGCTTTACCACTTGTCTCTCTGCGCGTCTAAAAAGTCGAGACTTCTTACCCCTCCACTTATATAAAATTAATCAAGGGATTACTTTTAGAAGAGGATCGTAATCGTTAGTTGGAAGGTATCCGGGGGGATGATAAAAATGGAACCTTTGAATCAGATTACATTAAGAGTTGGAATTGGAAATTGTTTCAATTCTTTGGGGTTGTTACTAATGCCCGATTTTCGGAGCATTTTCGGACAAAGAGATTTCCCTTCTGAGGGACACTCCCTGCTGAGGCTGTCCGCTCTCGAGGTGATCATCTGCAAATTTATTGCCACTTCCTTTTCTATTCTTCCATTCTTATTCTACCCGGGATAAAAACACTCGTGGGGGCACTCATGAATCCTTAACCTGCACAAATTACCCAAAATCTCCAAAGTCCCTCATCACTCGGAAATTGAAAGAGAGCTCTTGGTTGAATCCGAACAAATTCCCACAACAATCCATTCAGGAATACAATTTGACCCGATCCGGCAGCAGAACTTCCGCCATTTCCACAAACTCCCTTGGCGTAATCAGGCATTCAAAGGTACACCCGTCGGATTGCACCACATAAATCAATGGAGCTAAAGGATACATCTACCCGCCAACCAACCATGATTTATACCAATCCCCAATAAAATTTATTTCACAAGAGGACGCCATTGTCTTTGTTTTACGTGACTAATGATGAAATACTCGGCGCTTGAAAGCGAACAGACGAAATGCTAGAATGTATTTAAACCTGGATGGAAACGAATAAACTCCAATGCCTTTACTAAGCCAAAACGAGCATCAAAACGCAAATAAACCAACGAGGTAGCCATTTTATTTTGACGATAATTGCATTTCATAGTGGTCAATTTCACTAATTCGCATTGTCTCCCTGAAAATGCATAAAGGGCCATATGAGGTAAATAAAAGGATTAAATCGGGCAAAAAGAGCCCTTCCAAGGGATTCCCTTAGCCCCCCTCTCTTCAGAAAAAATTAAATTTCAACCAAACCTTCAAAATATGACCAATAAATTACTGTAATGGGCCTTGCGTAGAAATTCAAAAGAGTCCGAGATGTCACTTTTGTTTGATCCTGAGCCTTGCGTGTGCTGGTACCCATTCAAAGGCTATTAGCCATTAAACCTTTCAAAATAAAAACGCCCGCCCTCCTCATTTAATCCTAACAAGGGACACGCGTGAGGACTTAATGGCTGAGCATGCAAACCTTAAAGAGCTTTAATTGTTCCAGTCGCACTTGAGAGCGTTGGAATTAATCGTAATTCGCATTTAGAAGTCCACTTCTATCATCATTATTGTTAAAAAGAAATTCTTCCTGTACTACTGGAGAGCTAATGAGGGAAGGAAGAGAGCGGAATTTATGAATGATATCCAACATGGTGGACAAGTGGAAGGAGAGGAGCTTAGCTCATACTGAAATAAATAAAAGATGCACCCTCATTGTTTGTATTTCGTGAGTAAAAATTTCCTAACTTAATTTAAAGATCCTTCTGGTAGCCCTTTGGTTGACTCAAGCATCCCAGCAGCGTCCGTCGCTTCAGCAGCAGCGCGTCCAGGGAAGTCACTTTTGTCAAACCCTCCTTGAGTTTTTGTCCAGGGTCCTCCCCATCTCGTCTAATATTGACCAACAACTTTACCCGAAAATGAAAATACCATTCAGGTAACTTCATTGACTTGTTTATTGTGATTGTGTTTTGACTATAGTTTGACTCCTTACAAAACTTGACAGTTTACAAATCATCCACTATTTTTCTTGACCGCTGAGAAGCATTTTTGTCACACAAGTCCAACATCAATTCGTTGTCGTCAGCTTACACGAAGTGTCTGTTGGCATTTCCTATTTCCTCCAACCCTCAAAATCCTGTTCATTCCCTGGGTCCTTTTTCCAGTCTCCGAACAACTCAAAGGTATCACTCAATCAATAAATTACGAGAGAAATTACGCTGAAAAAAAGGACATTTGCAAATTGATGTGAAATGAGTGTCATTAGTGGATCCAATTTCCCTTTCCTTGAAAGTCTTTGTCTAATTTTCTGCATTTGATCTCTAGCTGTTTAAAATCTTTTGAGAATGTTGGAATTAGGAGAGACGGTGATGTTGATGTTATACGACTTTGACTTTCATTTCTTAATTTCCAAGAAAAGAAAGTTTAGTTTTCATTTTGGAAATGAGGATGATGAGAGGATGACGACGTTATGGATGGATGCCAGTGATATTCAAATTAGGAGGGAACGAGGAAAGTGCAGAATTAGAGAAAGCAGCACGACTTTCCCTCTGAGTCGAGGGAGTTTGAGTTTTGGGTTTGGTCGTAATTGGACGGTTTGAAATCAAATTAGTTAATTGCTCATTGGGCATCCCGATGGTCCTTACTAATCTCTGCGTGATAATACTAAGATGGTGTTTACTTTTCTGATCAAGGAGGCTACGGGAAAGGAGAAAGTAAAAAGGGAAAGCCGGAGGCTTTCTCCTGACTCGAACAAATGAAGGATAAATGTGAGCCTCGGCCTGACAATTTTCTCTTTCCAGAAACAGCTAGACAAACCAACCCCTGAAATCAGGAAATCAGCCGCCATCATCAACTTTTGTTTCACTTCCAATGCCCAGCCCATTACGGCTTTTCCCTTCCCCTCTGCCTTCATCAGAACCAGCAAGCGTCTCCGGAAGAAATTCACGCTTCAGAACTTTCTCAATTCAGACAGGAATTGAATCCAAGAACTCAGACGCCAAATACTCAATTAGGATTGAACGATAATTTGATGCGATGATTTCACAATTGAAGGGAATACTTCCACTCACGTTCTTCAATTTACGCCAATTTTCCCTATCATTAGAGTTTGCAATTAATTATAATAGAATGGGACATTCACCTGTTAAATCTGGGAGTCGTGGGTAGAGCATTCCATTCCGAGCAAGCCACTCTAGCTGAAGTTGATGAGCATTGGCTGGACTCAGGCCAAAGAAGCCTGGAACGTTGAGCGTTGTTGGGGATGACATCATTCCTGATGATGAGCCATTGTTGCCCCCCACGCCCTTCCCACGCTCATCTTGCCCTGGGTGATGGAGATGACTTGGTGAGGCCCGTGTCCCATCAAGGGAAGCCGCTGACGCCGTCAAGTGAAATGCCGATGAACCTCCAAAATGACCCAGGCTTGAGTAATGTCCAAATGAGTTGTGAGACGGGATCCCCCGCAAAGTGTGAAGGTCACGCTCATTCAACCCCCCGGCATTATTAGGACTAGTTTTATTCGAACCTGGAGTGTTAATGTTCCCTTGTCCGTTCATCACATCATGTCCATGACCATGTCCCGCACTCACACCAGATAGGGATAAAAACGATGCCTGATGAGCACTGAAAATCCCAACACTCCGTCCACCAATACCACCAATGACTCTATCTGATTCATCCAGTAGCTGCTCATTATTGTCAGGCGAGACTTCTGAGCCTGGTGAGATCGGTTGACTATTTGAGCCGTCGTGACTGGACGCCGTTGACATTGGTGACGTTGGTGGAGACCACGTGCTCATGCCGGTCCACTGCTTTTTCCTCGTATACGGATTATAATTGTTGTTATTGGATGGGGAATCTCGGTCACGGGCGAGAAGAACGTCGATCCGAAAGGATTTGTTGTTCTTTTCAGAGCTCATGGTCTCTGCAGCGGTGTCGGTTGAATGAACTTTGTGTGAATTCGTATGTGAAAGGGGGTACTTAAAAACCGTTCGGCCGTGGTGCTGATTTCTTACTAAGCGGAGATCATGATAGTGTTGGAAGTCATGATGAGGATGATGATGGTTTCGTTGAGGGCATTTGGTGTGAAGAAGATGACTCCGAAAAAGGGCTTGAAATGACTAGCATGCTCGGAGTGTTTCTATTCGTAAATGAAGCTTCATGGGGTGGAATCAGGAGGCGGACGCTGGAGCTGTATTGGTCCACCAGATCAATCAGCCAAAGAATCCAGGCCCACATCACATCCCTCTGCTTTCTCCAACTCACATCCTCAGCTTTCTCCATTACCACACTCATTATCCTCACCACTGTCACAAAAATTGGAGTAATTAAGACACACTCATCAAGCCATCCTCACTCCTCTAGTGCCAAATAACCACCGCCTTCTACTCTTTCTATTCTGACTCTGTTCACTACAAATCCAATACATCCAATGCAACTCGAATTTGCACCTACTGATTGGAAATGGCTGCTGGAGTTGTGGTCTGGAGAGACCAGGCAGTGATATGATTGGTATTTCTCCTTCAGCCACATGGACTGATGGAATCATGGCGTCTTCATGGGATCATCAGTTGAATATGTCGCTGCGCCTCCCTGGAGAAAGTATGAGTCGAAGATAATTCCAATGAAAGGATGCTCAGTGAGTCGAAATAAACGAATCTAAATCATGTCATGAGGGAAAGGAAAGAGAACAAAACGAGCTAGTTTGGTAAAAAGAATTTCAAATGAAATGGAAAAAGAAAAATAGGAGTCGGGTTTCCTTCCTGTTCAATAATTTCATTCCTCTCCCAACTTCCTGACCGTGACTTCTAATTTGACCTCATTCCAATGCACACAAGAACTTTATAATAACGCTTCAGATTTTGAGACTTACGTGCAGAGGCTTAACTTGCTTATTTCAATGTCGTCATTTATTTATAGTTACACGTAATTTATATAAGTTACAGTGTATATACCCATTCTTATTTTATTATTATTTCTGTTCTTTATGGTAAAAACGCATTGCATCAAGTGCACATTTGTCCCTATAATGAATTCTGGTAACGTATTTTTAGTCAGTTTTAACTTCCAGAATAACGCAGAGAATAATGTCAGACAGACAAAGTGACATGCGGAGTCAAACAACGATACTAAAACAGAGCATGTGCAAACAGGAGTGAGAATAAGGTCAATAACCTTCAAAGCGTCAGCCACAGTTAGAACAGTAAAACTGAAGGGAAAAATCCTGAGAAACTGAAAACTTGAACGTAACAACGTAAAACACTTAAAGTCAAGTACAAAACTTATGGGTTGGATATTTAAACCTAGTTAACACATTCAGCAGTAACTTTCTGGGTTCCTATTTGCACACTGGGAAATTCCACGGGAAATGACTAAAATATTATTAAATGAATGATGATGACAAGTTAATTATTCTTGTGTGGTTCTTTTTAGAGAGAGATTTTTAAGAATAATACGAGGTAAGGGGTTATTCACCCCTACTATTTTCTGGAATTAGACAAAGACATGAATCACTGGTCTGCATTTTAAACTAAACAATTGACATTTAAGGAATCACTGAGGAGGAGATGGAATAAAAGTCCCTCACTTTCCTCCATATTGATCATCTCTATTGCATCAATTCGATTACGAATGATAAGTAACCATCCACCACGCCGCTGCGGTGCAAGGCAACAATTATTCCAGTCTGCGCTGAATGCAGAAAAGTCCAGACGTGAAAGCGTTACGCTAGCGCACCAAACGGAGTAAATCTACAGACAGGCGCAATTACAAGAATAGAATTATTACTTATCGGATATGGCTCGGATCTGGAAAGGGTCATTGACCTCCGGGCGACTAGCGTAACCTTTCATCCTCACTTCGTGAACCCCAACACTTTGCTACGCTAAATACATATGGCATTCTGACCACATTTAAACATAACAGTGTGTGCTTAATAACCAAAAATAATTTCAGGGCAAATTCACTAAACGGATTATGCTATCCGTTTCCATCCTTCATCCTGTGGCTCGCCTAACTTAGCTCGCACAGTATTGACTGCACATGTCGAAAAAATCGTTAAGCAGCCACTACATTTCCATCAGCATTAGCATACTCATTATACCCTTTGTTATAATGTATCATTTATAGTTGCAGGATGTCCTCTGATGAGGTTACTCTTGTGTTGATGTACTCTGATGAAGTTTTTTTGTGTTTCAGGATGTGCTTATTGGGATTGAAGCCACGAGTGCTGAAGACAGTCGGCGGCGGTGGCTCGCTTAGAAGGATCAAATTGGAGCATGGGAACAAGAAAGTCTGAAAATGCTCGGGCATCATCTTCAGACCAGTCGTACTTTTCAAACAAGACATCGTAAAGGCTCCATGGCTTCAATCTTTGGATATGACGAAGGTCGCCTAAGAAAAAACCCAAGTTTAATAATAAGATAAATCACAAGGTAATTTGTCGTGATTACCTTTGCGAGTAAAGTACTCTCGAGAATATTTTCCTCCGAGTGCAATATGTTTGGGGATGGGTCCAAGTAGCTCAATGATGTGAGCCAAGTGGTCCTCATCACGCGAGTATTCCTCTCCACTGTGCGGTTCGAACAGGTAATCACCAGTGGCTAATTCGAAAGCCTAAAAGTAGAAAATAATCCTTACAGCATGTCAACTCAATTGGGATAATTCGAAACAATTTCTAAGACTATTACCATGCATGCCGTACTCCAAATATCAGCCGGTGGTCCATAACCTGCTCCAATCAACACTTCAAGGCAACGATATTGACGTGTCTGGATGTCCTCGGTGAAATGGTGATCCTACAATAAAGAAGCCAAAATAAAATAAATTATTATAAAAAAATAAGTAATTATTTGAAAGTCAACTTACCACCCAACAAGCGTTTCCCAAATCAGCAATTTTTATTTCTATATCACATGCTTCTTTTACTGGATCCGGGCGTTCAATTGGTTTTTGATCTGGACATGAAGTCGTTCGACGCATCGTTGTTGAAGTACCTAGTAGAACGAGTTGTAAATTAGACAAATGGGGAATGGGGAGAAGTAAAATGCTAATTGTAGTCACCAGTGTCAGGGGCAAGGTCAGCACCGCTTCTTGAACAATGCATCGATTCGAGTGACTCTGTTTTCCCATTGACGTGGGGACCAGCCGCAACCACATCTGCTTCACACATTTCGGCAAAGCTTCGACGATTTGCTACGACTTAGAAATAAATTATGCAATATGGATCTACTCATGAAAACTACAACTTACTACTTTGAGAAATGGGTTGGATTCCATTCAGCGAAGATTTTGGCTCTTCTTCCACACCGCCTGGGCTCTGTGCTGAATCCACTTGGATGTCGCCCTCGTCCTCGGAACCATCAACGCTCCCATTGCAGTCTTCTAGAAAAACAATTTTCAGTTAGCAATGAATCAACATTCTCAAAAATCAAGAGTTAAATTGCCACTTGAAAACAAAATTAATTTGAAAAAAGCCTTCAATAAATACGGACAATCGACAAGACAAATAAAAAAAGGCAATGTCATAAAGTATACCTGAAATCTTAATTTCTTTCAGCTCATTTACGACTTTTGCTGGGTTATTATTAACGGCTGCGGGGATAGCCAAAAAAAGAAACATTACCCAATACTGAAAACCCTCCAGTTAAACTGATTATCTGATATGATTGGAATCATTGGTTTTACTTTGTGCGCCTTCCGGTGGCTCGTCAATTTCCTGGAGTTGCTGCATTTGTTGTTCTAAAAGCTGGGCCTGTTTCTTCAACTTCTTCTTGATTTTCTTTTTCTTGCTTTTAGACATTTTTTGATTCGTAGCAACTGGAACTTGAAACTCCCGTGGTGCTGTGCTCACTGAAAATGAAAAAAAATACAACTTAATTTCAGTAATTTCATAGAGGTAAACTAAAACTACCTGCAGATCCAGGAAGTTTGACGCCCATTTTCTGCCAGGTCGTGGCTTCATTGGCAAGCTGTCGAACGTATGGATCGTCCACACACATGAGAATGTTTTCGGGTTTAATATCAGTGTGGATTATTTTACACTTCGTATGGAGATAGTGAAGGGCCTCAAGCACCTGACAAAAAAAACGTAACGGAGGAATGAGAAACTAGTGAAATAAATAACCCAAAAGTCTTACCTGTCGAATGATCGCCTTTACGTTCGGGACCGGTATTCCTTGGTAGTTTGACCGGATGATTAGCTTAAGTAAGTTATTACCGAGGACCTCAAAAACCATGCAAACGTGCGACCCGTTGACTCCGGTGATTTTGAAATCATCTAACAGTTGAACAGTCTTTTCACGGTGTGGATCCTGCATATCGGCATTTCGTACCTGCAGTAAAACACATTTGATTTTTACTTAGCACAAAACATCTTAGAATGAAATTACTTACACATTTGAGAAGTTTAATCTCATCCAAAGCTGTGTCAGTATAATGAGATGCGCTCTTCACAACTTTCAGTGCCACATAACGTCGACCCATCCTGCAGAAGGTAGAAGTGTTAAACGTTACAGGGCCAACAGCATCATCATAATCACCAGAAACTCACGTTATATCGTAGCATAGCCAAACTGTAGAGAAATGACCCCATCCCAATTTACGAACGACATGGTAGCGCCCGTGGAAGAGATCTCCTATTTTCACAGGATGGTACCCACCTTGGGGAAATATGAGAAAATTAATATTATTAGCTTCATTTATTCATGCTAAACTTTCACTTTTTTACTTACCTTTACAATAGTCTGCTGGATCTTCTTGTTCGTCATCGTCAGACCCAAGGACTTCTTCATCTTCATCAGTGCCTTCAGTTGTAGCCGATGACGTCCGTGGATCGGATCTAGTCAGACCATAAACCATGTTAAAATCATTTTCAGAAATTAAACTAATGAAGCATGATCAACAGTAAACATCTGGGAATAAAACTGGTCATGGATAACTCTAGAAAAAGGATTGTTCATGAACCCTAGAAAGCCAAGGTTCTATGGCTCATGGTTCTTAGCCTAGCTTAGGGAAATTGATTAGTTAACACTAAATAACACTGAAAGTGGGTACCCCCGACGATAGTGAGCCAATGAAGCGCCATCCTCACTGCCGCTACTGTGAATAGGTTCCATCAAGAAGATAGTTTCGTTTCCTTCTCCAATAGTCACAAAGGCGTATGATGGTCTTCTTGAACGAGGAGAACTACCTCTCGTCTCTTCCTTATTACGCGTCCAATGATCTTTTCCACTGGAAAAGTAAACAGGGAATGACTCTAAATTCCAAGAACAGGGAGTTAAATTATCATTGCAGTTAAAATTACACGCGTGTTCCAGGCGCCTCAGACGGGTGTAGTGAACGTGTCTTCTCGACATCATCGACAGCTCCGCCTGGGCATTGGACTGCATCCTGCTCCTTTACATGATCGCCGGCCCCAACAGCTTCGACCCCAGTATCATTGTTATCTTGTAAAGGTCAAAACAAAAGGTTGAGTTTACACGTGAGGACTCGTTATCAATGTAAACTTGGGTATGGGTGACTCAATGTCAAAGATTCTGACGACTCACCGAGCACGCCGGACAGGTTGACATTAGTCAATTTCTCTTCAACGAATACCAGCAGTTCCCCTTGGCCAATCATGCTAGTAGGAGCTTCATCAGGAATCCCAGCTCCATTTTCCTTGATGTAATCTACACTTCCTCCTTCCTTTTTTTCCATAGTGTCTTTCTCAAGCCAATTATGCTCTGCAAAATAAACTAAAATTTAAACCTTGGAAAACCATGGCCTGACATAACTAACCGAATGTCACTGCGTCTGCGCAGTTACGTGAAAGACTGTCCTAACTGGGACCACAACTAAGGTTCGGAAAAGCTAATTAAATAAAGTGGGTTTGGTCCCTTTCAATGATTATCCAAGATTAAAAAAATTCAGTTCGGGGAAACCGAAAAAATTCAGCTTTCACCTGGCTCGAGGTTTCGAAGAATGAGAAGAGCGTCCTTTTCCACGGCTAACGACTCAATTTCATCGGAACAAACAACGCCGTTGTTAGTTGCGACGGTAACAGGATTTCCAGTTCTGCTATTTCGAGTAAGAGGTGATCCCAGTGGATCTAATTCCTCTAATTCAGAAGTGTTGCTGAAAATTGTACTTTCGTCTTCACTCAGTGCTTCCTCTTCCTCGTGGAAATTGTCAATTCCAAAAATCAGGAATAATTCAGCAGTTTGCGCACATGCCCCTTGACCTTTTAGTTGAATGTCTTCATTTTCTTTCCGAAATATTAGCGTCTTTGAGGAAGTTTCGGGCCTTGTGTCTTCATCTTTCGCAGCCGGAAGCAGAAGTTGAAAATTCGGGAAATTGTCTTCCTCGTATTCTCCCTTCTGCATTGAACACCAAGAGATTTACGGGATGCACATTACTTCACTCGACTTTTTGGAATTTTACATTTAAAAGTGAAATCGGGGAAACGTTAAAGGCAAAATTCGATTCATTATAACCGACTCCATTCCACCACTCACTCTGGAAGTCTTGCTCAATTTTATATGTCATTTTAGTAACAGTGAAAAGGAAGGCTTCGAAAAACTCTTGAATTCAATTTAATCTGCGAGGCAGCCTTCGCTTTCACCATTTAGAACTTTTCCCTTGAGGAACGGCGGAGAGGAGAGAGAGAAAGTTCCTTTGGCCACTTGACCTTTGTTTCTCCTTCCTCAACCTCCACGTCAACTTTACTATTTACTACTTGCACTTAAAACAAGAAACTTACCCAGTCCTCATTCTCAGACTGAAAGAATTCAATGTCACCTGACAATAACTTGTCTTCAGTAGCACCTTGGGAAAGGGAATTCACGTCTCCAGCACCGGCATCCGCTGGAGACATGGAAAATGAACTATCCCGCAAAACACCCGGCACAAAAAACTCATTTCCTCGAATGGAATCAGGCGCAGGTAATGAATTTTCAACAGAGTCACGTAACTTGTCGGTTTCCTTGACCAATTGACCTGAGCTAGCAATAGTGCAGTAGTGAGAGGCTGTGGATGAATCAGAGTTAATCCCAAGCAGTCCATTGCACTCGCTTCCATTCGAGGAGGGTGACAGTATCTTCGCATCTTGTGAAGATCTCGCTGTCAACAAATGACAGGAGTAGGCGACATACACTTGGTATGACTTTATTAAACAAATCCTGGCCACTACTACTACAAAGAGGATGAATATCCATGAGCCTAGATGGATAATGACATCAGGGCACTTGTCACTTCCTCCGCATATAAGGGTATAGAGACCCAGCAACAGGGCCTCTCCGCTTAGAAGTAAATTGTGGAGAAAGTCCTCATACTCATTCTGCTCAAGTTCATCCTGGAGACCTGAAAGCCTGCCTTGGAAAGATGAACTAGCCTGGCAATACTGACCTTGAGGATGACCTGCCATACGCACTGCAGGAAATAAAAATCCAGGGAGACTTTTCGTACACGAGGAGAACAAACTTTCACACCGTTCTGTACTCATAGCTCAGTTAATAAAAAATAAAAAGAATGTGGTCAATGTGTCTTTTAGCAAGCTTTTAGTTTAAGCGTGTTTTCCCATTTGGAGAACCCTAATCGACACTAAGATCAGAGTTATTACTGCGACAGACTCTGTTGAATGTGGAAGCTTTTAAAAAAAATCTATTTGTGTAGTATGATTGTGTAGCCCAATGAGTAGTACGCTGTGTCAGGGAAAACGGAGTTTCCCGTGGAAATGCCAAACGGGAACCGCGTCTTCTCATTTTGCGAATTTCTATGAACTATGAATAGAAAAATGTGGAAGAGTCATGTATATCAAAAGATCGCAATTTAAATCATAGTGCAGTGGAGCAGTATCAAAGCCTCCGTTCCCCGTGATCCAGTTCAAAAACGCTCTTCAAACAATCATTATTAGTTGAGTTTTGCTGAATGTCGCCGTGCTCTCTGCTTTCTCTCTTCAGAAAAAAAAAACTAATTTGTCCCTTGTCTTTTAACGGAGAAAATGATGGCGTGTAGTCGAGTGTGGAAAAAAGTAATTGAAACATCAAACAAAATTATGATTGCCATTGGGGAAAATAAAATGGGAAAGTCAGCAAAAGTTGAATAACAAAAGTCTAGAGGATAGGAATGAAGTTCACCTACTTTCTTGGCCTAGATTTATAAGTTCGGAGATTCGGATGGAGGAATTAGAAATTAGGATGGAGGAAACGAGAAGTAGTAAACAAAGCGACATTTACAAATAAAACAGTACAGGTCATGAGAAACCCAGGTCGTATATATCCGGAGTAACTTTATTGTCGCCTTGAAAATTTCATGTTAGCTCATTATAGAATTTAAAATCTGCCATGTCACTTCAACAAATTGCTGAGTCCAGGAATTTGGGACCGTCAGCATTCTACTTTAATCCTTATTATGCAAACCTTTGATTTTGAAATTAATATTCTTATGATTACAATGTCTGGAAAACTAATTAAGACTTTCCAGGAACGTCCTTTAAGTCCCCAGTCGTCAAGAACTCTTTGTGAGAAAAACACAACAAAAACAGGGAACAAGTTGGCTTCGAAGAAGATGATGGCGACATCAAAGGCTTTAACAGCCATCAAGAAAAGATAAGAACCTTTCACTTACACACAAGTGAAAGCAAGTCGCCAAGAGTAATTGGTAACCGTTGTCATGACCTGTGGAGAATACTTTACTTGAGGTTTTGTATATAAGTTACAGAGAGGGATATATTAAGCTAAGAACGGATTTGACATATAATTGAAGAAGTTTGATGCTTAAGAGCATAATAATAATTAGCGTCGTTACACAACGGAAATTGTCCACATCCAAACAACCATTTCCCTTCGGATGATAACCTTACTGTTGACCATTAGAACGCAAATCAAACAAAATAATCAATACCAATGCTTTACCTGCTATGATTGGTATCTCGCCCGCGAGGTGACCCCCGATCCTTATTGCCAGCTCCACTGTTTAATTTCCGTTGATGGAGAGCCTTCCGATTTTTCTTTTTAGCTCGGATTGCCATTACTAAAATATTCAAGAATACCCATATTAAATTCCCTAAAGTGTAAATATCTTCGGTAATGCTCTTTCTCCTATTTAAAACAAAGGGAGACATTATTCTGCATTTGGAAACTACAAGACGCTAGTAGTTACTACAAGAAAGAAATTAAGAAATGAAGAAGCCAATGTCACTTTCGAGTGTATAACAGCCTTCGCTGCTTTCCTTTGTTTGGTGTCATTGACCTTCAAGCGCAGACAAAGGGAAAGGTTTGCAATTGTACTTACTTAAGCGTAATAAAAGCGCCTTGACCTCTCAGGAATTTAGAATAAACCAACATAAAAAAACGCTGTGCTGAGGTTAAAGTTAAAAATGCAATTCAAGTATAAATCCTAGTCATAATAAATGAGCGTATGGGTTTAATGACTGTTTAATTGGGTCTTACCCCTGCGATTTGGTAGGACTTTGTCCATGTCTTGACACTGTCAACGTCCACACCTGACCTCTCAAGATCAATACCCTTGGAATAGGGTGCCCTTATATGTTAAATACCCACTGTGCACTTTGTACCGTTTGTATTTCTTTCCAGAGCACTTGTATTTGATTTCCTTTGTTTCGTAGCTCCTCCGCTAGTACGAAGTTGATTAAAATTGATGTCAATTAACTTGATTTGTTATTTATTTCGCTTGTTCTGGTGGTGCTGCGCTCTGTCCAAACTCCAGATGAAAATGAACTCTGGCAAAAAGGAAGTGGATCCACCTCAAAAGCGGAATAGAACGAGGACAGTGGGGACAGTCGAAAGGAAGGGAAATTGACACTCCCTTGACCTCAAATGACCTCATTCACAAGGAACAATACCAATCCTCATCCACTCTACCTCACCTTTAAATCAACAATTAAAAGTAATTAAGTCATTTTAATGAAGAGGCATTCACATTCATCTCATCTTACCCACAACCTAGCCCCAGCTACAAACAGCTGCGAAAAAACGGCGCCAAATTCAAAAATTAATTGCAACTCTGCAGCCCCAGGCAGGCGTCGTTCGAATCTCACATTTTCAAACTTTTGTTAAAGAATGATACGTTTTTTAAAAATGTTTTTGAACGCATTTGACGATGATGAAAATATGCAGTTTTATAAGTGAGCTGGGGGGTGCGTGCTGGAGAGTGGATCTTATGGAACTTTATGGATGCTCTATAGCTGTTTGCCCATTTAAGGAATGGGTGAATCAACTTTTTGGAAGAATAAACAGCATACCGTAAATGCTGTAATTATCTATCTGTTGCCATCAAATTCGCATGAGCTTGAAGTAATTTTAAGAATACAGTGAGTAGAAGTATTCCAGAAATGAATTCTAGTAATGCATCGGTGTGTATTGAGCTAAGCTAAAGCTAAAACATACATTACATTACATTGTACATTGGGCTTTATGACAGATTTTAAGTGCATTCAGCCTCGAAATGGGAGTCGGAAGTGGCAGAAATATCTTAAGACACGCATTAATTTTGTCGTGGGTTCTATTTAGGGACTATAAATTAGTAAATTTTTTTTTTGGAAATTACAAAGTCGATAGACGTTGCAAGCAGAACCTGTGGTTGACCGAATTATAATACTATTAAAAAGTTGGGAATTTTTATACATTGAAAAAATTTATAGATCTGAAATTGAACAATTATAGGTGCAGTTACAAACTTCCAAACGAGTAGGAAAGTCCCATGGGCCGTTTGAGGGCCATAATAAATAACCCTGAAGAAGCCGTGGGACCTCCCTAGTCTAAGGTTACAACTCAAGGGAAGCATTATAACATTAATAAATTCCATGGTTTATAAATGTGGAGTAAAATGTAATTTATTCAGTAATTTTAACTCATTCCTAAAAAATGAAAACAAAAATTTCGATGGTTTAGACTATTTTAAAGAGCAAAAAGTTAAGCGCGAAGCGAGGTCCAGAAAGGAGAGTCGTTTTTAGATTTTATTAGACCATTTACGGTAGCAACAGTGTTTCGTTGGTCCACCGTCCACGTGGTGGGGGTTGACGGTTGACGGTTGAGTAATCAATCAATTTAGTTAATTTATATTATCAGTTTCCTCAGAGTAGGTTTGATGACACTTGACCATAGGCGTGGTTAAGGTCAGTCTGGACACTAAACACGGCAACTGGATGGATACGAAGTTCAAGTTTTGTCCACGTTGTCACAGCCTCTTGACCCTAGGGAACAGCGACGATAATCCAAACTACCGATTCAATTGCCCCTATTGTCCGTATTACATCAATATCACTCGCAAAATTGTCACTAGAACCATTGTTCAGGTAAGCGTTACTGGTTACCGGCACTTCTCATACACCACTGGCAACTGAACGACTTTTTTTCATATAGAAAATAGACCGGAAGGCTGAAGACACAATTGTGGATCTGAATGTAGAGAAAGCACGTCGTCAGAAGACCGAAGTAATTTGTCCAAACTGTGGCCATCAGGAAGCATTCTTTCACCAGTTGCAAACTCGATCTGCGGATGAGCCTATGACCAACTTCTACGAGTGCACAAATGACGAGTGCAAAACAAACTGGCGTGATTAGGTTTTACTGTTACAGAACTTTCTGATTCTAAAGTTAAAGTTGGTAATGAAACTTCTGTCCCGATTGATTCGACTCGGCAACAACAAGGTGATAATGGCCACCATGAAGACATCTGTGGTCCAAGCGGGTGGTCCATCATCAGCACTTCGACGCCCTTATCCCGCTGATAAACGTGAACTCAATCACTACAATTTAATGGAGGTGGCAGACGAGGCTGCGGTGCTAATTGCGTCTGGTGGGATCATCGCAATTCCTACTGACACCATTTATGGCCTGGCTGCAGACGTTCGATGCAAGAAAGCAATTTCAAGGCTTTACCAAATCAAAGGAAGAGATTTCAAGAAGCCAGTGGCTATTTGTGTGGCTGAAATTGAAGACATTGACACTTGGGCTTATGTCACAGTATCCCGTCAATTGCTCGAGGATCTCCTTCCTGGGCCAGTTACTCTCGTCTTCCAACGTCGTGATTCCCTCAACCCGACGCTTAATCCAGACACTTCCTTGATCGGGATCCGCATTCCAGACTTTCCTTTCACTCGTGAATTGGCTAGGGCGATGACTGCACCCTTTGCCCTGACCAGCGCCAATCCATCTTCTGAACCAAGTACCATCTCTACTGACGAGTTCGAGTCACTCTGGCCATACCTGGATAAGATTATCGATGCAGGAAGACTAGAGCATGTCGGAGTAGCAAAAGACCACGACGATGCTTTGGAAAGGTCAGGATCCACGGTCATCGACTTGTCGGAACCAGGTCACTTTAAAATTATCCGACCAGGGATGGCATACGTAAAATGTATGGACATTCTCAAAACGAAGCATCAGTTGACCGACCGAACTTCTACTTAAGATTTTCTACAATTTTTCCCTCCTTCAAATTAGCTGTGCTAATTTGAGCAACCAAAGTTAAAAATAAAAATACGGAATATCTGAGCATGATGTATTCTAATTTTATTTTCTAGAAAATGTTACCTATAGACTCAACTAATACGTCGAATGCATTTTACAAAGTACTTAGGTCGTTAATGTTCTCGTTCTCAAAGAATAACGTGGTATCATCTCAAACTAATTATTAATGCCACGATGGATAACTCGTCGTGTCCTTATAATAAAGGAAGAATTTTTCATTCCCTGTCTCTTCGTTTTCTTCTCTTGTTCAGTAGGGCGTTGTTTGTGTTATCTAAATTCTTAATTTGAACTCCGTCAAAGTCTACCCTCATCGTGGCCAGTGACCTCATCATTTCATCCTGGACTTCGGGCCAAACGCCCTCTTCCTCCTTCAGCACTCGTTTCGTGTGCAATGGGGTCTGCGGGACTTCCGTGTACTTTGCAACCCATCGATTCTGCATGACTTGTTCAATTGTCAAGCGATTTGCTGGATCTGTGCAAAGCATTCCTTTGATGAGGTCCTTTGCGTCTTGAGAAACGTCTTTCCACTCTGATTTCGGGAAGTCATACTGGCCGGAACGGATTCGGGTTTTCATACCCGGAGAAATGGCGAGACCATGATTACTATAAAATGGAGGGTAACCTGCAACAAAGTTTTTTTTTTAATTTACATTCATATTAGTGACATCTTCAGAGCTCATACCACACAAGAGGATGTACATGATAACCCCCAGCGACCATAAATCACAGCTCCTATCATACTTTTCTGGACCAAGGACTTCCGGTGCGACATAGTACTGCAAAATAAGAATTAATATGTTTAATGTCAAGATATTTCCCCTTTTAACTCATTTTCAATTCCTTTCAGTACTAATTAGGTGACTTACGGGAGTATAGCAAGGCGTCTGTAGAGCCGCCTGTGCGGAAAATGTCTCCTTGGCAAATCCAAAATCAGTTAATTTCAGTATTGCCCCCACTTCATCTAAAGGAAGGTAAGTGTCAATTAAATCCCAGAGGTCAATGCTATGCTAATTACCTTTTGTTGTGTACAGGAGATTCTCAGGTTTGAGATCTCTGTGGGTAATATTCATCGCGTGGATGTGTCTTATTGCAATGGCAATTTCACGAATTATACCAGCAGCTTCTGGAAAGCGACATAAACAAAAACCATTTTAAAACTAGGCCATCAATTTTAATTATAGCGTTTTAATTATATATCCTTCACCTCGCTCTGTGAATGCTCCTTCCTGTCGCTGCTGAATTCGCTCGAACAGCTCTCCGCCTTGCATACTGTAAAACATTCAGCAGAATTTCAGACATTTCCAAAATGTGCACGACATGTCAACTTCTGAGACATTACCATTCCATGATGACGAGAAGACTTGATTGGCCCTTATAGTTATTTTGGTAGACATCTCTGATGGATACAATATGCTTACATCCACTAGCCCGCCAATGCAGCTCCACTTCCCTTTAGAAATTATAAACAAAAATGTTATACAGACGCCATTTTCCAAAGAGTTCTTTCAAAAAAGACATTTTTAAAACAAGCGTTTCTTTTACTACTTCCTTTGGATAATGTAAATATTTGCTAACCTGCGAGCTTTGACATTGTCCCGAAGAACTTTGAGGGCGTATTTGGCTAATGTCTTTCTATTTGTACATTCCACAACTTTCCCGTTGATGCCTAGGCCAAGGGTCACACTGGAGACTTCGTAGTCCTCCGAAATGGGCTTGGTCTTTATATGGAGCGGTGGCATCTCCCGTCCTCCGCCGACAATGGTGGCATTGCTATTAGTAAAGATCAGGGTCCCGTCCACCGTGTTATTCTGATAGTCCCGGTTAAGGTTCAAGGGCAAATGGGTTGGTTTGACCGGTGGCTTCTCACCGCTCATCATTTTGCCAAGATGCGCGTGTGTCCTTGATTTCCCTTGTTTATTACGCTTCTTCTCTAAAGTAAGATTGTCACCGCACTTG
The DNA here is from genome assembly GCA_009869845.1 of Pseudachorutes palmiensis. Classification (NCBI taxonomy): domain Eukaryota; kingdom Metazoa; phylum Arthropoda; class Collembola; order Poduromorpha; family Neanuridae; genus Pseudachorutes; species Pseudachorutes palmiensis. The sequence goes on along the minus strand of VNWY01000067.1, from coordinate 19,326 downwards.
TGACGATTGTTGATTCCCAGGGTATAGTTATGGACGATGATACTTGAAACTCATTCCAACTTCTAGAAGAATTATAAAAAGAAAAAAATAGGATTTAGTTTACAGCTTTTAGAATGCCAATGCGCTTTGACGTTTGCCTTGGCGTCTATAATCGTAAGTCTAGGTTTAGCTCTTCTCGCTATTACAATTAGAATGGAGTGACGCAGTCAGGCTCAAGTTCCCAAGGACGTGATTCCGAATGGGTACTAATTATTTTTTATCTGGGCTCTGATATTTAGATTACCCATTTAACGCGTCTCGTGTGAGTTTTCAGTGAATGCTTTGTTGTATACTGTAAACTGTATCAGTGGACAACGGCACGTAAACACAAAAACTCCCATGCATTTATGAACTCGAGAAACCAAAATGTTTACTCTGAAACGAGTCGTTTTAAACACACAAAAACTTAACGATTTCAACAATCCGAGATTTTTAAAACTTGATGCGCTGAAGTGTTACACGAGAATGCCAACGAGATTCCGATACTTGTCAAACGGGAAATCTTAATTGCCAAAAATGGAGCGACTGATTTGGCGTGGGTTTCCAATTTGGCTGCGAGGCCGAGTAGAAATCCTTTCTTCTGCACGAATTCAGATCTTACCGATTTAATTGTCAATTTGAACGGAAGTCAATTGTCAGGATTGGAGAGAGTAATTAATGCGTGGAGCTCAGACGACTGGCAGACTCACTCTGACACAGGATGATAGCTTATGCAATTTCTGTGGAAAAATCTTGTCTCTTTGCAAAAATAAAATCACTGCACAGACCAGGATTCGAGTTCCTTCAACACGAGGAGGCGAGTGACTGCTTCACAGAAAAAATATTCCTCTTCCCAAAGGCATTTTGTGATTATGGCCAGCGTTTACCATCAGTTCACCGCACGCTGATTTCACTCTGAGTCATACTGCTCACATGCAATGGAAAAAACTAAGTGTGATTTTCCTTGGTAAATGGTTTGAGGAATCTTCGTGGACGACAAACTGACGACGCCATCAACAATGACCACAAAAGAACGTTTCAAAGTCCTTTGTTCCAAAGACGCCTCATTAATTTCAAAGGTTGTTCTGTTTTCAGGGTCAGCGGGTCAGTGAATGGAGCTTGGCACTTTGAAACCAACTTTTTATTCTGCTTGAATTCATTTGGATAATGATGAGCTCACTGAAATATCCCAATGAAGCAGCAACCCACTCACATTGGGTGTTCCGTCACACTATTGTTTTGTATGGTGGGAATCACTTCTTAGACTCACTGCTTTCGTCTTGTGGATTCTTCAGGGAAATGTGACTCTTTGAATCCGAAATTCGGAGTGTTCCACATTCCGAAAAATAGAATAAACCCGTGTCGGAGTATGGATATACCCGGTTATAGCCATGGTGTGACGATAGTGGGCGTTCTCTGGAATTGGAATGACTCAAGGCCCATAGCCCCCAGAGAAATCGGATAAGTGTCACTTCTTCTCACGGGAATTTTTCATTCATGGAACATATAGGGATCTGGTCGACGCTGAACTCTGCGCCTGGTTCAGGGTCACCCCTGTCATAACAGGATCAATCAATTTGTATTTTCTCCAAAACGGAAACGAGATTAGGGGAAGCAGGATGACGTGTCCTTGGTGTAGAGAAATGTTGGCAAAAGATGATTTGTTCTCAGTATGTAGTAAATTATTCCTGGAAATAGTTCATTCACACCTTGTTCCTGATTTTGTTTGTGCAAGAGCACAAAGACCTCGAAGCATCCATGCGAATCTTATGCAAACATTCCTGTCAAGTTGCGTGGTGGAAGTGTTATTCCTTGCAATTATCCCCATCACGGGGAGTTTGTAAATACACTGGGTCACAAGACTCTATACCATTGCATCACACTTCGAAAATAGAGATGACGAACATCCAGTCGCCGCATTGTTATCCTAACCACACTCATCGCGCAGTTCCTTCTAATAAAATCAATTAGCTCGTTTCCGATGATGAAACCACATTCTTCAGTAGAAGCATTCTTAAGTGCACTCCGTTGTCACAAATGACACAACAACCTATTATGTCAAGAGTGCAAGAGGACAAAGATCATAAGGACAAGGGCAGTACAAAACCAACAATAACACCATGGCCTCCAGCTCAAAAGATGTCTTTCATTTTGGATAAAGTGTACAAAGGGGTCAAAAGGGCGATATACTGCGCCCTGCGTCGTACTGCGTCGACTGTTTTCAGAACACTGGAAATATTCAGTGATATCATTCAGCGTTATCAAAATGAAGGATTTCTTCATAAAATTACACTTTTTGCCAATTAGACGGGATGTGTAATCCGTCCCATTGAAAAATGAACTTCGCATGAAAAATGAAACCGATTCATTCAAATATTAATCACCATTTAATTTAAAGGAAAATTGCAAGCGTCGAATTGACAAAATTAAAATAAAAGCGGGATAGAAGGGTCAATGACCTTCAACTGCGCAAGGAAATCCATAAGAGACCCTTTTAGGAAATCAAGGGGTAGCAAATTATTAAAAGCGTCAATTCAACCTTGTAAAAGTTAGTTTTCCATGGTCTTTAAGAGCGCATTGTTCCAGTAATTAAGTGAGTAATTAATTAGCAATTTCTAAAAATAGTGAAAGCGGGTTGGGAAAAGTGAGGCGTTGGAGGGTTCGAGGGGCGTCGAACTTTTCCCTGCGGTTTTTGGATCTGAAATTCCAAAGTCAACTTGACGTGGAAGGTGGAACCTGACATACGACACCGGACAACGTGACACGGAGCTCATTGACAGGTCACACACTCTGACCTCAGTTGACACCGGAGACGAAAAATACAAACAAACAAATACCGGCTGACCACACCAGCCGCAGCTGTCTCTTCCTTTGCCTTCCTCTCTCAAGTTATTTAGATATTTTGGAAAGCCACCTGTGACCTAGGTCAAGACCCCAGGAGATAACTGCCAAGTAGAATAATGAAGGCATTGATCCTAGTTGGTGGCTACGGCACTCGTCTCCGCCCTTTGACCCTCTTCCGCCCAAAACCACTGGTGGAGTTTGCTAATAAACCTATCCTTGTTCATCAGGTAATTTATAACACCAACATACTGATTAGGCATAAACTAAAGTCTAGAATGTGATTATTTACAGCTGGAAGCCTTGGTAGAGGCTGGTGTAACTGATGTCGTTTTGGCAGTTTCCTACCGTGCTCAAGAAATGGAGCAAGAACTGGCCCAATATGCTGACAAGGTCTGATGAAATTATTCCGTGATTATTACGGCTTGGTTTTATACGTTTTGATAATTTCAGTTGGGGATTAATATCTGCTTTTCTCACGAACCGGAACCATTGGGGACTGCTGGACCATTGGCACTCGCACGCGAACTGCTGACGAAGGATAGTGAGCCCTTCTTCGTCCTCAACTCTGACATTACGTGTGAATTCCCATTTACGGAGATGCTTGCATTCCACAAGAATCATAACTGTGAAGGGACAATTGTTGTGAGAAAGAGATTATTTTCTTGACGTTTTAATTGGACGAGGGTTGATTAATTTTTTGAATTTTTAGGTGACACAAGTCGAAGAGCCTTCCAAGTACGGGGTTGTTGTGTATAATCCGAAGAGCTGGAAAGTGGAACGCTTTGTAGAGAAACCACTGGAGTTTGTGTCAAATATGATTAACGCTGGACTTTACATTCTAAATCCGTCAGTGCTGGACCGCATTGAAGTAAGATTCATACTACTACAATCTACAATCCTTGAAAAATTCCTCGCAGCCTGAGAATTTAAATGAATAGGTGCGTCCTACAAGTATCGAGAAAGAAATCTTTCCATCCATGGCTAATGATGGGCAACTCTTTGCTTACGAACTAAAAGGATACTGGATGGACATCGGGCAGCCCAAAGACTTCCTCACAGGAATGTGCCTCTATTTACAATCCATTCGTCAGAATTCCAAGGAATCCTTATGCATGGCCAATGGACCAAGCTACGTCGGAAACGTCCTTGTGGTACAACAACCTTACAGTTCCAGAAACTCAGTGACATAACTACATCAATCTTTTTTGTCCTACTTTCTAGGATCCTACTGCTGTGATTGGGAGCAACTGTCGTATTGGTCCAAACGTAACCATTGGCCCCGATGTAATCATCGAAGACGGTGTTTGCATCAAAAGAAGTACTATTCTCAAGGGCTCAAAAATCAGGTCCCACTCTTGGTTGGAGAGTTGCATCGTTGGCTGGAACTGTGTGATTGGGCAGTGGGTTCGGATGGAGAATGTCACTGTCCTAGGAGAGGATGTCATTATCAATGACGAAGTGTACATCAACGGGGGAAAAGTACTGCCGCACAAAGCAATCTCTAGTTCAGTTCCGGAGCCTCAAATCATCATGTGAACACGCCAATAAAAAAAAAAGAAAACGGGAACAAAATCAAGACTTAAATGGCCCACCACGATCAAGAAAATCAAATTATTTAAAAACTTTTAATAAGTTTTAACTTGTGAAATTATTTTATCAGCATGAATTATACCCTGTTACGTCTTGAACTGGAGAAGCACAAGGGAGTCGCCACGGGGCGGCTGAAACTTATTCAACTCGACTAGTGTGGCTGTGATTGATATGCTTCTCCTCGCCTTTTCTTAATTAAAAATGCTTCATTAATCCAAATTAATTAATTGTTTGAGAATCCTGGAATTCTGCGGGGATTGACGAAGGGGTTTCTAGACGGTGGTGGTGGCGGGGAGGAAACTTTTGGTTATAAAAACAGGTGTGCAATTAATTGGAAAAAACACAAAAAATGTCATTTTTTTAATCTAATTGGGTATGGTTGTTAAGCACCTGTCACCTGTGCTAACTGGTAACTGCAGTAATCGGTGAGTTTAACAATGTAATGTGAATTATGAATCACAATTAACTTTTGTTATAATCAGGCACTTTGGACTGGTAACTGATTGAGACGTTGGATTTTGGATTTTACTTTAAAACTGTATGTTACTTTTGGGTTTCAGATAGTGACCTTTAACCTTTGACTCTACCGTCACCATCTCAGCTGGATCACCTGTAGCTTTTTTGATATTGGTACATTACTCATATAATCATCGTTTCAATCGGAATGTCATAAAAAGAATTTTCTAGAATAACTATGAAGATTGAAGGGGGTGGAAAGTACCAGGTCAAACTCGTCCCAGCTAATTGTCATCGTGAGGAGATTGTCTTTGAAATAGTCTCCGCTCTTGACCACCTTGGGACAATCACTGAGGAAGTATTCTCTAGCATTCGTAACCGGATCGGAGAGCAGAAGGCTCAAGTATCATTGCTAACCAGCCGTGCCTCTGCTGCTGCTCAAAAAGTTTCTGACTTGAAAGCCTCTTCCAAGGCCATTCATATCATGTCTCCTGCCAAGTTTCCATACGAAGCTTCGGACTCTGCAGACCGACCAAAACTGTTTCCATTACTTCAACTGAAAGCATTGAAGGAGCAGAACCAAATGACAGATTCTGAAGAGATCATGGGCCGGATTAAGAAACAGGGGATTTTATACGAGTCTCCTGTGAAGAATACTGACGCTCTACTCCAGTACTACAGAGTTCGTGACTTCAACTACTCAAAGGGAACAAGTCTTGGGCAACTGGGGATAAAGTATGAGCTGGGACTTGCGAATCCACCGACAGGATTAGATGTTGTCGACTCCTTTTTCCTGTTCGACAGTACTGACAATCCGTATGTCTGCTGTTCATCATTGCCCGTCACTGGCGTTTATTTTAATCCAATGTATTTTTCTCGTTAGGTATCAAAGCTACATTGTTTCGGAGAGAGTTGGAGTCTCATCAAGTGGAAGAGGTGTCAATAAACCAGGGCAGTCGAATGAGCTGAATGGGAAGTCTGAGGCCGAGATTGGGTCTCCTGACCAGCACAGTGACCTCACGGCGAATCAAGCTTTGGATGATTTCTACTATTATCCGTCTTCCGTCCAAATTCCAGACATTGACGTTCCGGAGCACCTTCCTTGCTTACCTGGTGAGTAAAGACACGTGACTGTGATTCATTTCAAAGTAAAACATCATCACAGAATAATTCGTCTGTACTAGGACTGTCGGACATGCTACATTTCGATTCAGTAGCACCTACGGAATCCGCAAATGAAAGGTTAATGCCCAGCTCAACCTCGTCATCTTATCCAGCGACGTCCTTACCTCAAAACCCACTTCCTGTGATATCTCCCGCACCAGAAGTAGTGAAACCTGTGACCTTTGTTCCACCCCCTCCTCCTCCTCCTCCTCCTCCCCCTCCAATGTTTTCACCACCACCACAAGCAATTGCAGCATTGCCAACTGGAGGTCAAACAGTCACTCCAGTTGTAGTTCAGCAACCGCCACCCCCTCCACCTCCATTTCCTTCTAATGAACAAAGTCCTCCGGCAGAACCTAAAGTGTCCACCCCTGGTCCTGTCAAACCCGGTGGTTCTGTCGACATGAGATCCAACCTAATGGCAGCCATCCGAGAAGCTGGTGGAAAATCCAAACTGAAGTCCTCCAAGGATACTACGGATAGCAAAGTGGGGAAGGAGACAGTGAATGACGAAGGAGGGAAAAATGGTGGAGATTTGCTAGCTGACTTGAAAAATTCTTTGGCTATGAGACGCAGGGTTTGTTTTTTGTATTACTCTTAAAATTTGGTCTTTTTTATAATGCTTATTATGATGGTTTTATACAGGGCATTTCTGGGATGAATGATTCCAGGAGGCAGCCAGGTATTGGTGACATTATGCAAAGGATGGCATCAAGCATTCCCTTAGATGAAGAAGCAATTATGGACTCCGCACAAGGTGGAAACTTATCAGAAGATGATGACTGGGACTAAAGGAAATTGAAATAAACAAGCATATCCTATAAGTTTACACAGCAGGGCCAAAGGTTAACATTAATTGTTTTGTTTATTTTTTAGTCAGGTCCACGTCTTCATTCTTCGATTACATTGTTTTGGTTGTGGCTGATTACATTTTGTTTTTGTGAATCTTCATGTTTCCAGTTTGCTTTTCATGGGTTGGCTCATGAACAGTTTGCTTTTCATGGGTAGGCTCATGAACAGTTTGCTTTTCATGGGTAGGCTCATGAGCAGTTTCCTTGTGCCCTTTCGGGTGTCCAGCTTCCGTTTCGTGTGTAGGGTGCTGGCCAACTTCCTTCTTCTGAGTCTTTTGATTTCCAGTTTGTTTTTCGCGACCATGGTCAGCTCCAATGATCTTTTTCTTTTGGGCCTTCTGAGTCGTCGGGGTTTCCCCTTCTTCGCTAAGTTCAGGCTCCGGAGGTGGACTAGAAAGCAGGGAATGGGTGAGAAAAATGTGGTTTTGTTTGATAGTAATATGGCTACCTGACCGTTACACCGACGTAGAATGGATTATTCAGTGCCTCCAGTGGGACGGGCCCGTCAAATTCCTGTGGGCCATATTCATAAGCCTCCTGGTATTTCTTCGAGTGGTAGTTCTTCGGTCCAGGCTTTCGGTTGAATTTCGCCTTTGGCGGAGGGTTGACGGTCGGCATGTAGCGCCTCCTCTCCTTTTCCCGAATGCAAAAACAGCAACATCCGTAGTCTGGTTCTTCGTCTGCGCGTTTGATCGCAAGGTATTGTTCGCTGTTGTTTATTCGGATCTCCTCGAGGATTTTCTCCGTGTTATCCAAAGAAACGACAGACGGCTCTTCATCCTCCTCCTCCTCCTCTTCTTTCGGAAGCCGTGAAGAATCAGCGACCTGCATAGTTAGCTCCATTAATGGTTTCGTAAAATGTAAATGCGGTTATCAGCGACCTTATTCCCTTTCAGGCGGCGGCCGTACATCTTGCACTCAAACTCTCCAAAAACAATTCCGACTTTCAAATAAAACTGGCAGCGTCCAACGGAGATGTTGGCTGTAGGAGTTTCTGAAAAGGAATGAAGCTCCTTGCGCTTTTTCGACGAGGAAGAAAGTTAGCCTGGGAAACCCTAGAGCGCAGTTGTCACGACGACAACTTCCACGAGCGATGGAATTCGACGACGACGACGACGACACGACTAATTCATAGCCTGTATAGTACACAGTCAAACCGTTTATTTCAGTAGCCCTTGATAAAACCTAGAGAGCGGTATATATAAGCGAAAAAAATAAGAAAACTGGACTTTGATTTATATAGATTTTTACAAATTTTAAATAAGTCCAAATCCTTGGTGACATTCGGTGATGGCCTGGAGAAGTTTTTCCTTAAACGTCTTAAAATCAGGCTGATCCGGAAGACATATAGTATTGGCGCAGACCTGAGCCGTTGGAAGACGACCAAACGCATCCAATAGTACATGGATCGTAATCCGTGGCGAAAAGCGACTTAATCCACAGCATGGAATGACAGAACTGCCGGTAACAAACTGCAGCAGACGAGTTCTCTCCTTGTCCGTCATTTCACCGACGATTTTCCAAAACCAATCGACGATACGATCCATACTAGGCATCAGTGCACGGTTGAAGAGATGATTCCAGGGTTGACGGGAGAATGCACAATGATCATAGAGCTGCCGGATGTCTTCGGCGGTGTATGTCGATGTCCCGCACATCATCATTTCCAGTTCCTCTGGAGCGAATAGTCTGAGTGACGCTTTCGGAATGATAGCGTACACTCCAATGAGCAGTTTGTCAATCTCTTTTTGCATCCGAGTCTTCAGCCGATAGACAGCAAATGCGTTCAAGTACTCTTCTTTGTTCTCCTCCGTGACCGCAATTGTGGATCCATTTGGGACGAGGTCAATGACCTTAGCTCCTCCATCCTTAGTGTATTCTTCATCACTGAATGTCAAATCCATGCCGCTCACGTCATTGTCCAGAATATATTTGATTTTGAACACATACAAATCCGGATCATCCGTCTCAAAGTGCTGCCAATACCAATAGAAAATGTTAGAATTATCTTTCATATAAACAAACCTGACCATTAATAAGTAACCTTGTAATTAGGAGTCAATCCGACGAGTTGAGCCAAGAGTGATTGACTGAATTTGGCCTTGACGAGGAGGGTGAAAGAAGCACCGATAGCTCCTTCGTACAAACATTTCCCAATCATTCTTCCAACCCATTCCCAAATGGAACAGCCCAGCCTCCAGCGGAGCCTGCTGCTTATTTTCAATGGAGGATGATCAGGATTTGGATGGACACAACGGGAATTGCCGAGCGGCATAAACATCATCGTATTTTCAAAAAGCTCTTCCCAGAGAAGCTGGAAAAATTCACGTAGGACACCTCCGTCATCAACGCCTTCTTCAGCAGAAAATCTGATCTTCATAACCTTATGCCAATCCAATCTTTTAAAGTACCGCGTTGCAGCAAACGCCTGGAAATATTCATCGTTTCTCATTTCATCTTCATTTTTGCTCTTATTTTTAGAATCGCAAACTCACAGAGAAGAGAATATCATCCCGATTGATTGTGATCTCGACGCCACGATCGTCATCATGCAAATGGCGAAAGCATCGATCCAGACCGGAAGAGAAGTGAGTCATTTTGTCCGCCATGTCGACATAAGTGTCTGGTCAATTGAAAACAAGTGATTGCGATGGATCAAGTTTTATGACTTTGCTTTCTTACCAATTCTCTCCTTGAGCAATTTTAACATGACTCCCATTGCCACACGAACGTTAGCAGTAGACGCTGTAAGGGTCATTCGAATCACTGGACGATCCTCTTCTTTGGATAACTGAACAATGTTGAATGTCGTAAGAGTCCCAACTGTACTCTCATGAACCAGTGCAATCTAAAATTGCAGAAAAGGTCTAGTTTTATAGTTTGTACATCCTTTAGGAAAATAAGCGTCTTACTCTTGTATTTGCAGTGACTTCGTCCTCAAGCAGAACTTTTTTGAAAAAACCTCTATAGGTTTTAGTTACAAGAATCCTATCGAAGCTAATGCTGACGGTGACCCGAGGCGGCCCAGTGGATACCGTAGGATTGCTTAAGTTCAGCAATGAGCGCAAAATCGCAAACGCAGGGCGACCGTTGTTCCTCGGAGGTACAAAGTTGTCTAGTTGAGCTTCAAAAATGAATGGACGCTGGTTCTCGTAACCGTGTGATACAGTTTTTTGGTACTCATCATTGGACAATATCATAAACTCAAAAGTGCCGTTCAAAAGAGGATTTCCATCATATTCCAAATGTGCGGTAAAGAGCCCATTGACATCAAAGTTGAGCTCCATTTCCACTAGTCCTACCCCTACATGAAAGTTCAGCTGGAATTCAGAGCGAGGAAACATTTGCCTCCTTTTCCCCTCAGTGTCTCGCTGTTCAAAATGGTCACAGTTTTAAAGCCGTCGGGGCAGAAAAATAATTAAACTTACGCTTTCCACAGTGATCTTGAACAACGAAATTTCCACATTCCGTGGATGACAGAAATTCTCAAACATGTCCATCGTTTCAAGCACAATTTTAAATCGATTGGCAACTCGGAATACAAGTGCCGAGTTTGGGAGCAAAACTCTTGAATGCATAGCGACCATTGGCAATCCATATAGTTCCTGGATCACCGGACTCCCGACAATCTCTGCTCCTACAAATTTAACTTCAGCGACGTAAAACCCAGTTTTCTGACCTTCGAAAGTCACAACACGGGAATTAATTTGGTCATCCGCCGTAGTGAACTCAATTTCCTTGCAAGGAGCAAGTGGCGTCGGGAACATCGGGCCATACTTTCGGATGGATACATAGGTCACATCTGTAAGCGATGAAAGAGGCAAAGGCTCTTCCTTGAAATTAAAGTACTAAAAAGTTGAAAGAAAAATAATGAGCAAATGTCGAAGGTATCGTGGGGCAGAAGACTGGAGACGGACTTACACTGATGGTGAAAGATTTTTCTCCAACTTTTGTCGACGCTTTCCAGTTTAATTGTATTATAATCCGGTCCTCTTCGGATTTTGACATCCACGCCTCTTCTTCCTCTTGACTTCTCCGTGGGAAGTCGAGATCCAGAAGGCCTGGGCAACCCGAAAAGCTCACGACAGATGAATTGCTCATTGTCTACAGAAGGCCTACTACCATTCCTTAGAAGTGAAGTGTAAAATGCAAGAAAAACCTGCAGTTTCTGATTCAGCGAACTTCTGTAATAACTGAAAAGCTGTCAGATAATTTCTGGCCTCGGCGTCAGTGGAGGAAGCGATGATGTGGCAGAAATTAACACAAGCCGTGATTGGATATGCGACACTGGAGACATCGGTCGTTAAATTGGAATCCTATAAACAAAAAACAGGAATTGTAAACACAAAGTTCATTGACAGTGCCAATTTCTCTGCTTAAGATTATTTCCAATTCATCCATGGCTTTTTTCAACTGTCTAAGAATTCCAAATCCAATCGTTTACTAATGAGACGCATACGCTCACAATAATTTCAAGGTTGGTGATTCTCTTTAAAGAAATTCTCGACTTCTCACACTCCTTTTTAATAATCTCTGGAGAATTTCCTTCCTCATTGACAATCATTAATTTAATTACTCCTCTGTTCTCCCCCAGCCACGCCAGTTTTAGTATCAGTTTATTTTAGAACTTTTGGCAGAGTACCAAATTATAAAATAATTCCGAGCATGATTTCGTCAGGGCTCCACCGATTGAGAAATGGCAGTCATCATGGTAGTAACGTCCCATTAGAAGATCGGCTGGATACCTTTCCGGGGTAATATTACAACCAGGCGTCAGAGACTTGATGCATCAGACGAGCTGCTTTTGATTTAGCCATTGCCGTATCCCGTTGCATCTTCACCGTTAAAAAAACACTTGAAAAGTCCTCCCGCCCTCACCAATCACAGTCCTCCATCCTCATAACACTTATCTAGAAAGAAAATGGAAAGTCATTGGGCTTGCGCCCTCATGCAGGGATAGGAACCCAAATGTTTCAAATGTTCCTCCCCTATTAGAACTAAACTCCAAAAACATATTTAATTTAATCTGACATACGTGTTCAGAAGTCACAAATGATTCTGGCGTCTCCCCTGGTGGATAAACGACGCGTCAGTGTGTGAAAGGGTTACAAAAGAAAAACTAAGTGTCAGGACAGCGGAAGCGAGCCAGGAATAATAACCAATTGACGTGAACTTGCGTATAACCCAAGTATCACTGTCATGTACACTACCGTTATAACGCTAATTAGGATAAGAAGTTAATAATTAACCCTGAGGGTATCTAACATATTGTAAATTCGTAGGTCCTAGAGCGTTACTTATATAGTTGACCAGGATTTGATTCAAAATGAACCAACCATAAAACTATTTTCAAACCTTATTTTCCAACAGGGATAAACTGACAGGGTTTTAAACCAAAAATATTATCTTAGCACTATTGTACCGTAACTAAGAATAGAGATTTCATTGTGATTATTTCTTAAACGACTACAGACTCCGCTGCGGTTTTGATGTTCTCCTTTTTCATTTTGAAAGATGATGGGGCAGAGTCCGCCTCTGATTTCAAGTTTTCCTTTTTGTTCTTGAAAGGTGCAGAGGCGACAGTATCCGGCTCAATCTTTATGTTGTCCATTTTGGTCTTGATCAAGGGCGAGGGTCCTCGATTTTTCTTCGCTGCGCATGAAACACAACAATACTGAGGTATCTTTTTGACGTCGTCTTCTTTGAGACCGAGGCAAATATAGTGGAACCAGAGGTCACACCCATACTCGCATTGTAACCAATTCACCAGCTTTTCTGTAAAAACAAGACATGAATTTAAATGAATCTGTAAAAGACCCGAGGCATATGGAGTGGTTTATTCATCATTCCAACTTACTATTTGGTTTGCAACAATTTGCTGCAGCGCATGTCGAATAATCCACTTTCTTTTTCTTCCTTGAGGTTCTTTGCGTACTGTCGGGAGCCTGTGAATATTTAAGAAAAAACATTCTCTTATAAATGAATTGGAACATTTATTAATGCTCAAGTTAGGCTTACTTTACGCTTGCGCTTTTCAATCTTTTTCTCGGTGGTCTCGGCACTTGAGTCTCCGTCAACCGACGGTTGGCTCCGTGGACGCAAACGCTTCTTCTCGCCAGTCGTCGGCAAATTTTTGAAAGCAATTTCAGCCTCAAGAGCTTCCTGGATTATCTATAAAAAATCAACAAACGGAAATAAGTGACAATACCCAGCCCTCACATTTCCAAAAGGTTTACTGTAATATCCAAAACCGGAGTCCTTGGCTTTGTGAACTGTCGAAGCTTGTAGAGCTTATCCGATTCCGAAATGGAGATTTCCATGAGATCCCCTTCCATCAAGAGATCGTCTAGATCCATGATGAGGTCAGCAGGCAGCCTGATCACTGGACCATACAATACCTTCGGCGGCACATCCGGTAGATGCATTTCAGAGGAAGCAGTTTCACTCAATGTTTTCGATAGCCAACTAGTTTGTGGTTTTGGAGGTGGAGTTCGAGGAGGAGTTCGAGGAGGCGGAGTCGATGCCTTGGAAGAAGAAGGGCTGTCTGGAATGGTTTCTCGACAAAAGTATAGTTGCTCCTCGCCGAGAGTCTCAGTTGTCAAACTCTTGATTTGGTCTCCTCCCCTTGAGGCAGCTGCGACAGTCACCGCTGAAGGAGTCAGAGACTCAGGTACGCCCTGTGCGTCAAAGAGGTTGATCAACACATTCGCAGTCTCCATGATGGAAGGGCTTCGGTTCCCAGGTAAGAGCTTTGGTGTTGGGACCGATTTCGCAGCTTCATTCCAGAGTGCTGGTCGTTTCCTCTGGGAATAGATGTCATTGGGAAACTCCACCAGTATTGATGGCTTGGCCGAATTGAGGTCTAGAGTGCAATTCCGTGGATCAAGCATAGCTTTCCCGGCGTTATCCTTCAACTGTTCTTCCCACAGTCTCAGCGCCGCCACGCCAGTGATGAGCTTTGACCTGTCCACGATATCAGATGTCAGCGTAGCTCCTGATCTTGGTTGCCAAACTGCTGCATAGTCGCCATATTGAGGTCGGTCCTTCTCAAGGAGGAGTTTCTTCGGGACATCTTCAACCTTGAGAACTCCAATAGGCACAGTCATGTGGAGAGCTTCTTCAATATCCTCGCGATCAAGGAAGTCTCGAGCACGATCCACCCACCGCATCGCCCGCTGAGAAAGGAACTCGATCCCTTCTCCTTCAGGAATACGGACAAGTGTGTTTTGTAACATTGTAAGTAGTTCGAGAAGGCTACTGAGATTTGGACGACGAGTGCGACAACAATTAGGACAAAAATAACGCATGGAACCAGAAAAAATCCGATACACAGACATAGCCAAAGTTGACATGTTAGGGGGTGGGGGCGGTGATAGTTTCTTCGGCAGCGGAACGCATGTTGCTGAAATAGGAAGAAAAACATTTAACTTCACTGCTTCTAGAGTCTTCTTCTTTGACTTACCGTGGAAATGCTCCCAGCACAGCTCACATTTAATCATCAGGCCAGTCTCCCAAGTAGACTGGCAGACGCAGTATCTCTCACTGTAACCATCGTCTCTATTCTTCTTTATCATATTCGTGATTCTCAACTCCTTCATCCACTTGATTTCCGATTCTTCTTTCGCCTGAAAGTTGCATTTCCAAATTGTTATAATACCAGACATGTAGTCGATAGTCTTTACTCACCCCGAGAGCTTCAATCAATCCATTTGTATCTTTCAACTCAGCGTTGGTGAGACCCAATAGCTGTGCAAATTTCTTTCTCGATACGCTAACTTCAGGGTCGAATATCTTTACGCTTTGTCGTATCGGATCAGCACTGATTTCACAGCGTGGGACGAATGCCTACAAGCAACAAATACGAATATTAAAATACTAAATTAAAAACCGAAGTGTGCAGCTGTGGCTTTACCTCTGCGAGGTGAATGACCGAGTTTGACTTTTGAAAAATTGATGCAACTTTGTTCCGGAAGTTTCTTGCGTCTTTAGCATGAGCCTGCAGATACTTGAGTTCTTTGAGAAATACTGGGAGCTGTTCACCTTTTGTGATAAGGGAGACTAGTTCATCCAAATACAAGTATTCGTGCTGAGTACGGAACGCTTTTGTCTTGGTCATCCATTCGTTTGTCTTTCGAAGGACATCTCTCACGCTAGACAGTGAAGGCAGATGAATGCGAATTTTCTTGGACTCGTCGTACAGTTCAAGTATCTTATCCATTCCTATCTTCTCCCTATTAAAGCGTAATTGAACTTTACATTTGACACCTCTATATTATGGATGTATCAACTGTAACTTACGTGGCATGTAGAAGCTCCGCCGCTTTCGTTTCCCAATTATGTAGAGAGGATTTCAGTTCCTTTAGAGTGACGAGTTGAGCCTCGACTTCTACATGCTTCATCAACTTCCCCCCTGCCTCCATAGTTTTGTTCAAATAGTCCACCGTCCAAACAGACGCTGTCGATGCATCTGTGTCCGAACCGTCAGCTGCACAATTACCAACTTGCTCAAGCCACTTCCTTCTTTCCAGCAACTACAAACACAAATATTCAATTGAGCCCTTTCGCTTCATTCACAATCCTTAACTTACAATGTTCAGTTGTGCAATTTCCGGCAGTTTCACTGTATTGTCCAATCCAACCACCATATTCAAACATTCCTTGAGATCATCGATGTTTGGAACTTCAGCTTGCAGCAACTTGCTTGCTTTCTCCTATAAAAACATAACCAATTAGTACACAACCTAACTGGCAATCACAACAAATGAATTTTTACTTTAAAGATTTTGAGTTGTTCGAGTAGAATCCGCACCGGAGCTTCTTCACGTATTTTAACAGGTAATGATTCCACTTCGTCGGCAAACAATTCCAACTCCGCCATTGTGACTTTGAACTTTGCTTCTTCGGTATTGCGGTTTCTGTAGTAGGAAATAGAGATTTGATTTTAGCGCTTTTACCTTAGTTGGAATACATGGAAACCACTTATACACTAAAGTCTGGGAATTCCCTTTCTAACGGACAATAAACTTAAGCGATCCGGTTGAATATAAGGAACCTCTCCCTTGAATTTAACCGGTCCGTTTAATTGAACTGAAAGTCAGTTTTTAACTGATCCTTTAAAAAGTTAGAGTATTTTGGAGATAATTTGGACGTCAGTGGAAAAAGTTCGGTATACTGGTACCCGGGATACCGGGTTTTTATTGATGGGCCCTAAGGTCACGGCTAAGTTGACCTTTGCACCGGAAAATCACATATCCCGCATACCGGGAAGCAAATACTTTTTCCCCTGAAAAAATGGAGTTAAACTTTGACCTCAATTTGTGATCAAACGTGACCTTTGGGGAGAGAATAGAATATTCTAAATCAAAATCAAAAACCGAACCCTTTCGGTCAAAACCAGAAACCTTAGATTGTATCTGAGCGCGCGCTGAGTTTTTTTTTATTCTCAACAGAAAAAGCAATCCCACGCCCCCACTTCGTAATCTGATTGTGATACACATTCCTGACATGAGTAATTAGTATAGTTAATTGTTTCACAAAATTGTGTAATTCCATTTAACCGACCTGTTTTAACGAATAGGTCTGTTGAATTTACCAAATCTGCTGTCAATGTTGCCACACTGGCTCGGAGTTGTGGGTACCATTGGAAGGTAAACCTGGCAATTCTCGTCTTGTTAAATTCACCGGGTGGGTGGCTCATTTTTAGGTTACATTTCGTTTATATATAGCTTCTTTCCCGGGAGGACGTGGTTACGGGTAACCTGAAATCAGGGGGTATCTGGCCACTGAAATCATAGAGTTGACACCCTCCCACTATAAACTTTTATTTCGTCGCGGATTCATGCGGATGCGGGTGGACACCTTTAGCTTTTCAATATGTGTATAGTGTTGAATTGATTACCTAGTACGAACTGCTGGGTTGGCCAGTTTCTTAGCGACTTCGGCACACTTCTCGGCTCGATTCTTCGCGTGTAAGGCGGCCTCGTGGGTAGAAGTCATAGGGTATTTTTTCGTCGCTGCCTCCGCAAGCAAATCATTCAATTCGTCTAAATCTGAAAAAAAAATTAACTTTAATAAACTAACTTCGTTGTAATAATTCCAAGTGTTTGAGTTACCCATTTTAGGATTAGATAGAGTAATCCCATCCTTTAGAGCATTGGCCCAGGTCTCATACTCATCTGACCGTTCTTTGAGTCTTTTCATCATCACTGGGATCTCGTCCAGTGTGTATCGATATCTAAAAAAGGAAGTTGTATCAATTTGCTTTAGAAAATGGAAAAGTCAATGTCAGTTTCAAATAAACTTACTTTAGGGTGTGAACCGGAGGAGGACATTCACAGAGTTTGTCATAGTGCTTCAAGCATACAAGACGATCCTTGCAACAACCGCATGTGATGGCAGAGAGGAAGCAAGTTGTTTTACAGAAATCACATAACTTTGCATCGTCTGGAATGAGTTCAAATGCCACACGCTCACATTCAGTTACACCCCAGCTCAGGACGACACGTCGATACTCTGGAATTTGCAAACGGTAAATTGTTTTAGTTGCAAAATATACAAGGTTTAAACCTTGGCGAGTGGTTTGTGTTTCAAACTTACCTTTCTCAGCCTCGTACATTTTGAGCAAGTCCTTGTAAGTTGCAATTGCAATCATCAAGTCCAATTCATCAGCCTTGGTTGTCATTTTGCATACCAGTTCATCGTGAGAGAAGACGCAGTAACGGTGGAGCGCTGAGTAATGCTCAACACAAGCCCGTCCCATCGCCAACTTCATAAAATGTTTATACTTCAATGCCAAAACCAAAACTCCTTCTGGCCACATCAATAATTGCAAATACACTTACCCAATCAGCAGGAGCAAAGTTAACAGCTTCAGCAAAATTGTACCCCTGATTAAACCCAGCATGATATGCTCTAGGAAAAGTCACTATAAATTCTCCCGCTTTTTGATCCATACGGTAGACAGGGACTCCTATAAGGGACTCACAATCAAATTAGGACTTTCTTATTTAAAAAAAAACTATACCGGATTTACCAGCTTTCATCAAAATGTTAGGATTCATGATTGTGACAAGCTGGTGAAGAAGATCTGGTTGTGAATGGAACAACTCTGGCGCAGCTTGTTTCATTGCGTCTTCAAAGTCATCTGCTCGACTTCCTGGCACACCGTACCAAGTCTTTGGTTCACCCCTACAAATAGCCAATGATTCAATGCTCAAAGTGTGACTGGCGAAGACTTAAGGGATACTTACCAATGCAAATAGTTGATGGAATAACTCCAATGATCTTCATTATGCCAACAAAATGTAGCAAAGCACATTCCCACATACATCCAAGGGACCATCATCCCGGAAATGTCGGTATTGATGTGGCCCAAAACTGAGCCTGTGAGGACGGGTAAGTTATTCAAGTTCCATTGACTCTGGATGTAATTTTCATCCGCTGGGGACCATTTGTTGGGACTTCCTGCAGTTGGGAAACCAGAACCATGGTCCATTGTGTGTAAATCGGCTCCGTACTCTACAGTCACATCCTCATCAATCGCTGAGACAATTCGCCAAAACTCAGTCTCAATGTACTCGGATGACACCAGCTAAAAATAATTTCAAATTAAAGTCATATTTCACGCCGAACCCCGAACGAAGACTCACATGAACTGGCATATTGAAGTATTCCGATTTGAACTGATCAGCCATTTCCCCGAACTGTTGAAGTGTATACTCTTGTGCTGCTTGTTCGAAGCCAAAGGCTTCAGATGGTTTGCTGACTTCATCTGCTACACATTTGGGGCATCTCCATTCCCCTGTAATAAGAAGATTCACCAGGTAAATAAAAAAAAGTTAATGAGGATCCAGCTGCAAGTTACACAACAGGACAAACTCACCCTTTGGGATCTCATTCAACGGAGGCTCGAGACAAAAAGTATGGTAACTGTCATCGCATCCGTCACAAAGCAACATAAAGTCCTCACTGTCTCCACGTCCGCATACACGACACATGTACTTGGAGAGCTGCGATTGAAGAAAGAAAAATTAATTACGTAAAAACTTAAGTAAAAATCCGTCATGGTAAAAAGCACTAAGCAGGATGCAGTTTGCTTGGACTCAAGAAGTTTAATCTAAATCTAGATTTTCTTAGGGTCCATGATGAGGAGGTTTTAAAATCTAAATAAGCAAAAGCTACATTTCACTGGTAGGGAAAACATGGTTGGGTTAGGAAATTAAGGAGTCTTGGCGTTGATGAAATCACAAAATACTATAAGAATTTATAAGAATATTTACAACCAACAGGACTGTTCAACATACTGGGGGTTTTCCCGACAGAGTTTTAAGAATCTGAAAGAACCCAAATTTTAAGTACTTTCACTAGCGTCGGGAACGCAAAATGAAAGAATTTTCTTAGAAAT